>JAVSBS010009191.1:0-18062 GCA_033124195.1 Coracias cyanogaster | reverse complement strand
GAGTCCCCATCCCTGGAGGGGTTTCCAAGCCGTGGAGATGTGGTGCTGAGGGACGTGGTTTAGTGGTGCCCTGGCAGCGCTGGGTTAACAGTTGGACTCAATGATCTGAAAGGTCTCTTAAACCAAAATGAATCTGTGGTTCTGTGAACCCCAGGAGACCAGGACTGTAGCCAGCCACATCCTCAGCATCACTGAGGAGGATGCTGTGGGGCACCCAGTTTTCCTCGCCCAGCAAGGAGGGGTCCAGCAGAGCCTCGGGGGTCCAGCACCAAACACTCCCCTCCCAGTGGTGAACCAGCATCTTGTTTATATAGTTTCCAGCAAAACCACTTGTCCAGCGGCCGTGGCAATGAGCGGGCGGGTGGGAGGCTGCTCTGCAGGGAGGGTCTCAACAGTGACTCGCCTATGAGCAGTGTACGAAATATTGCAACTAATCAGCCAGTGTCTGCCCTGGGTGGTCCATGGGCCACATCCAGAGACCACCAGGCAGCTCTTCAGCACCAGCATCGCACCGGTTGCTCCACGCCTCTCTGTTTTCCTCGCAGGGATGTGCTTTCTGTCCGTCTTCAAGGGGAAACTGAGGCAAAACAAGGCGTGGGAGACAGAGGGGGGTAATATTGGCGGTCACAATAATGATTGGAATGGTTCATTATCGTTGGAATTGAAGTGAGTCAGGCTGAGAGTAGGGAGGAAGGAAGAAGGATCCTGACCTGTCAGGCAGAAAATGAGTAAAGAAAAACGGGAGGGCACCAAGACCTGGCCCGGCTGTTGCTTCACGCCGGCACCGCACCAGCACCGCGCTGGCACACGCTTCTTTTGAGGCTGGAGTGTTGGCTGAAGGTCACCGTGGTGGTGACTGCCCACCCCACGCCGTTGTGCCCATCGGTGCCCGGCGCGGGCTCCCGCCCATCCTTGCCACCAGCCGCCTGTGCCGTATTTCCAGCCCCATGGTTGGTGTGGGTCCTGCTGGGAGCAGGAGCGTGTCCCAGCCCTCCTCCATGTTACGTCCAGCAATGGGTTGTGCTCTGGAGCCACATCCCCACCGGAGAGGGCATGTGCCCAGGAAGGCTCAGCCTGAGCATCTGCTTTGCTGGGAGCCACCGGCCTTTCCTCGCCCTGTTTTTCTTTTTTTTTTCCTTTTTCCCCTTTTCTTTTTTTTTTCCTTTTTTTCTCACTTTTCCTGTTATTTTTTATTGTTTTCCTGTTTCTTTTTCTTTCATTTTCCTTCTTTTTTCTTTTTTAAAATGTTTTCTTTTTTTCTTCTTTTTTCTTTTTTATTTTCCTTTTCTTTTATCTTTTTCCTTTTCTCTTTTTCCTTTTTTTCCATTCATTTTTCTTTTCCCCTTTCCTTCCTCCCTCCCTCCCTCCCTCCCTCCCTTCCTCTCTTCTTTCTCTTTGATCTTTTTCCTTTCTCTTTCCTTTTTCCTTTTTTCCATTATTTTTCCTCCTTTTTTCCCCGTTTCTTTTTCTTATTTTCCTTTTTTTCTCTCCCTCCCCCCCCCCCCCCCTTTTCTCTCTTCCTTTTCAAATCCCATCTTGCCAGCTGGCATTTTCCAGCAGCGAGAAGAAAACACCCGCAACTTGCTCTGACTCTCACATCCTCCCCCCACCCTCCCCAGCCCAACCCTCTGCCAACCTCCCAGCCCTGACATCAAGGACACAATTCCCTCCCCTTCCAAAATAAAGGAGGAAAAACCAAGGGGCGAGAGGACGGAGCTGGCGGATGAGCTGGATTTCCATGCGGGGGGGGTGAGGTTGGGGAGGCCACGGGCTTCCCCTGGCAAGCGATGGAGAAATCGGGGCCAGCAGAAACGTTGAGTCATGAGTGTGGTTCGCAGGCGATGTGGGATTTTTTCCCGAGTGAAATTCCTCGCTGGGGAGGAGCAGAGCTGGAGGCGAGGGGGTGCGGGGATGAAGGACTGCGCCCCCCAAATAGGATATGTTGATGATGCACCCCATTGCGATGGGAATTCCCGAGCAGCTGGATGGGAGGAGCAGCGTGATCTGGGGGGGCTGCAGGAGATGGGGACCCCATCCCTCTTCCTCCTCCTCCTCCTCGCTCCCCGCATCCGCCCACCCCAACGCAATGGGCGGCGCAGCCCCAGCTCCATTTATCATCATCTGCGGGCAAGTGAAGTGTGCAGGGAACAGCTGCTCCGGTCGGCTGAGCGCCGAACCGGGGGGGACGCGGGGATGGGGGGGCAGTGAGGGGCTGGGGGCTGCCCTGTGGCTGCCATCCCACCGCCCAGCGATGCACTGGGATGGAGCCTTGGTGTGGCAGGAGATGGTGGTGCTGATGGGGAAGGGGAGTTAGGGAGAGGATGCATTAAAGGGGTTCACTGGAAAAAGAGTGTGTTAAAGGGGTTTACTGGGAAGAGGGTATAATAAAGAGGTTCATTGGGGAGCATCTTGGGGTGCATTGGGCAGAGGATGCATTAAAGAGGTTCATTGGGGGGACAGGGCATTGAGGGTGCATTGAGGAGAGGGGGGATTAATGGAGTGATTGGAGAGAGGGTGTTTTAAAAGGGTTCATTGGGAGAAGGATGTATTATTGGGGTGCACTGGAGATAAGGTGCATGGAAAGGGGGGTGCACTGACAGTGGGTGCACCCAGCCAGGGGTGCAGGGACAGACGGATGGTGGCAGCTCCACAACCGCCTGCAGCGTTTGCCCCTGCCCCGGGCAAGCCTGCGGGTCCCTCTGCACTGCCGGAGGGGTCTGTCTGTCTGTCCGGCCCCTCCAGTTCCCCTCATTCCCAGCTCCTGGGGCTCCTGGGCTGTCCCACACACCCTGACCCCCCTTCTCCCCCCACCTCAACCTCCCCTTTTCTCTCCTCCCTTAATAATCAAATTCTCCGGCGCAGTTTGCGGTGTGGCAGCCGGCCAGAAAGGGTTTCTTTAAACTCCACCAGCTCACAATTAAACAAATCCGGGGCTGACGCTCCTTGATAGGCACTTATTCCCCCCAGGAGAGCCACCGAGGGGGGGTCCTATCCCTTCGCTTCCCCCTCCAGATGCCACCTCGCCACGTGGGGCTGCACCCCTGGGCTGGGTGGGGGTTTGGCGCGGGGGGTTTTGGGGTGGGGAGCTGGGGGGTCCGCGGTGCCAGCGCTGCTCTGATGGCGAAGCATCCCCTGCGAGAGCACGCTGCTATTTTTAGGCGTTGAGTCCTTGTTGCTGGCGCAGCAGCGAAGGCGAGGGAGCAGCCGGAGGAGCAGCAGGATCAGGCCCCGCGGGATGAGCAGCAGCTGGGAAGCGAGGCCGGGGTGCAGGGGGGGCTGGGGCATGGCCGCTGCTCCCCCCCGGGGCCAAGGCATTGGGGGTCTTGGGTGCTTACCGAGGATGCCCTGCCATGGAAGGTCCTGGGCTGCCTTCAGAGGGTTCCGGATCCAGCCCTGCCATGTCCCTGCCAGCCAAGAGGAAAGGGGAGAAGGCAGGGAAGGAGGGAGGGATGGGAGGGAGGAAAATAACACCGAACCCAGCCAGGCAGCACAAATCCTCCTGAGCAGCAGGCAGGCTGTGAGCCACCGCGTGAGCGGGCGTCTGCAGCAGCACGGCTGAGCTGGCCTGGCACTGCCATGTGGAGCCCCAGCAGCTCCCGGCATCCGCACCAGGCACCGCGTCAGCCGCGGGCACTGCAGCATGGCCCCATGCACCACAGCATGGTCCTGGCTCATGCACTGGCACTGGGAGGTGCAGCAGGTCCCCAGAGCGTGACACCAGGGCTGTACTGGGTGCTGTGGGGCCGGCTGGGCTCTCCATGCATCCCTGGGAACCGAGGGGATGGGATGCTCCAGAGTGACTGTAGCCAGAGGTGAGCACGGCTCCTTGTGTTGTGTGGGCAAGGTCATGCGGGTTCTGGGCACCACGATGGCCTCAAGTCCTTGCCTCCTCCATGGATGTCCTGGGGACCCACACCGTGACCCCTGGCTGCAGCCGTTGTGGATTTGCCGGCCCGACTGCAGCCGTGTGCTGACAGCCCCGTATCGATTCCCATCGCAGGCACAGCGGGAGCAGGGCTGGAAACTTCTTCAGGGCTGGGAGAGCACGTCTGGCAGGGACGTGGCGGGGGGAGCGAGCATGCGGGGCCCCCGGGACACGGCCGCGGCCGCCTCCCCCTCCCGGGAAGGGCCGTAACCTTGCTGCTGTCGACAGCTTGATTTGATGCCATTAAAGCGTTTGCTCGGAAACAGCCTACATCAGGCGGCAACATCTGTTACGGCCCTTCTCCGGCAGAGCTGCGGCAGAGTGGAGGGCTGAGCTGGCCTCCGGCTCTGCCGACGGATCCGGGTGCTGCCGGTGATGGGTTTGTTCCATCCTGGCCCCACATGGCAGCGTCCGACCCCCAGCAGAGCCCCGTGCCCGGGTGGCCTTCAGGGAGATGGGGCCATGGCTTGTCGGCACGGGATTTCAGCTCCACTTGGATAGGGAAGCAACGAGCAGCCCCAGCTGCATCTCCTGCTTGGTGGGTCTCATCCAGCCTCTACACGAAGACATCCAGGGGTGTAGGATGAGCCCCCCAGGCCTTGCCAAGCACTGGGACATGGCCAAGGCTGGCTGTCCCCTACTGGGGTTATCCTACAGCCATGGCCGCGGCCTGATCCTACCCGAGGGCTTCCTCCCACCCACACACGTGCACACATGGCTTGTGTGCACACCCTGCACGCGTGTAGACCCTGCATACGTGTACACCCTGCATGCGTGTACACCTTCTGCATCCCCACCGCTCTGTGCCGGTGAGCGACCCGACCCCTTGCACCAGGTGCTTTTGCTCAGCCCGGTGTTGTCCCAGCTGTTTCGAATGCTAGCAATAATTAATTAATAAGGATAATTAATAATAAAAGAGAAAGGTTGGGAGAAAAGGTCCCCTTAAAGCACCAGCCCAGAGTCTTCTTAAGCCAATTTCATTTTTCAAACCTGCTCCCACATGGAGCGTGAGGGGCCCTTTCCTCCCTTTAATTTTCTCACCGCGCCCGGGGCTGCCCCAGAGGCCTGGCTTTGATTTTGTTGCCTTTGTTGCGGCAGCCCCGGCACAGGACAGGGCAGCACTGCGCTCACGCCGGCCTCACCGGGTTTTTAATTGATCTATCTTTTCCCTGGGTTCCGGGCTTTAACCACGTCCGTGCAGCTGCAATAGGGGTGAGCAACGTGGAAAGCACCCAAAAATGGGGTGGGGGTTATGGGGGGGACAGGGTGGTGGCCTGGCGTGGGTGGCACCGAGCGTGGCTCCGGTGGTGCCGAAGGGCACTGTGTGATCGGTGCATCCCTGAGCCGCCAGCGGTTGTGGAAGCAGAGCTCAATAAAGCACCGTGTGTGTACGTAGACCCCAGAAAGGTGCTGAGATGTTACCAGTGTCCACAGGGTGCTGCGAGGAAACAGGGTCGAGCTGGGACGGGTCAAACCATCGGTGTGGTTTGTGTGGCTACGGCAGAACCGCCAACAGAACGTCCATCCAGAGCCACGCACTGCTTGGCATGTTGTGGTGGTGGCACGAGGGCGGCGGGGGGGACATTTGGGGACACAATCGTGTCCTGATGGAGGTGTGCCAGGGAGCAGGGCTGGGCTCGGCGCTGCCGGTGGGTGCCGGGTGCCAGACACCACCTTGTTACACCCATTGCCTTACTGATGGCAGAAGGGACAGCACCAGCATCACCACTGCAGCAGGATGCCAAGGGAGCCACAGCAGGGAAGTCCCCAGGGAGCTGCAGACCCTTGGGGCTGCCCAACCCTGGCTCCCACATCTCAGGCTGCTGCCAAAACAGGCTCACGTTCACCCCAACACCTCCCACCCACCACTGGTGGGGATGGGCAGGATGTGTTTGGTCCCCCCCCACCATCACCGAGCCCTTCATTAGCCCCCAGCAAGCCACTCACCTGCCTCCCAGATCAAACCAGTGACCCAGGTGGTTCCTTGCACCTAATACGAGCAGGGCTGGGAAATGGGGAGGTTTAATGATGACGGTGGTGAGGCCCTCAGCTAATAGACGGCTGCTGGCGGGAGCAGACAGCTTCCAGATGGCATCGCACCGGGGCAGGGGGAGCGGCTGGGGCTGGGGGGGCTGCGGGAGGCAGCAGCAGGCAGAGCCGGGCAGAGCCAGCAAGTTGAAATGACTTTTTTTGCTGCGGAGCCTGTGGTTCTGGCCCTCCATACTGCTGCTTCCAGTAATTAGTCCAATAATTAAAAAGAATGGCGATAAGTGGGGTGTTCGCAGGGGCTCGCAGGATCCCGGCATCCCCGGGGAGAGCGTGCGAGGAGAGGGGTAAGTGATTTGCAGAGGCGAGGGGCAGCGGGTGCATGAAATGAAGAGCGCTGGGGGACCCCAATATGGTGCAAGGGATCACTGCGCCATGGGGGCAGGCAGGGAGAGGGTTTGTTTTGGGGGGCAGCAGAGGTGGGGAAGGCTCCCAGCTGCGGGGTGAGGAGGGCTGGCCGGGCACACCACGGGCAGGGAGCACCCCCGGCACCCCCCTTCTCCTGGGCAAGGCAAGAAGATGTGATAGAGGAAGATGCAGGGTGATGCCCAGTGAGGTGATGCCACGGCAGGCGATATGATGTGGGGTGACACGACGCAATGCAGGGCGCTGGGAGGTGATGCAAGGCCAGCTGCTGCCATCTCGGGCAGTACAGGGCGCGGGGCGCGAGGGGACGGGGTGTGATGCGATGCAGGGCAGTGTGATGCAAGGCAATGGGATGTCAGGCGATGCCATGCAAGGCGATGCCTTGCGGGATGGCACGATGCAGGGCGATGCGATGCAGGGCGATGTGATGTGAGGCAATGCTGGGTGATGCGCTGCTGGGTGATGCAAGATGATGCAAAACAAGGTTGTGCGTTGCAAGACGATGCAGGGTGGTGACCTGCAGGGTGACGTGATGCAGGGCGATGTGAGGCAATGCCGGGTGATGTGATGCACGGTGACGTGGTGCAAGGTGGTGTGTTGCAGGACGATGCGATGCAAGGCAATGTGATAGAGGTAGATGAAATGCGAGGTGATGCGATGCAGGGCGATGTGATGCAGAGCCGTACAATGCAAGATGATGCGATGCAGGATGATGCAATGCAAGGGCATGTGATGCAGGGCGATGCAAGGCTGGGCGATGCAATATAAGGTGACACGAAGCAGGGAGATGAAATGCAAGGCAACATGGTACAGGGAGATGAAATGCAAAGTGGTGCGATGCAGGGCGATGTGAGGCGATGCCGGGTGATACGAGGCGATGCAGTGCAGGGCAGTGCAAGGCAGCGCAAGGCAGCGCAGTGCAAGGTGATGCGATGCAGGACGATGCAATGCAAGGCGATGTGATGTGATGCCACGCAGGGCAATGCAATGGAGGGTGATGAAAGGCGAGGCACAATGATGCAGGGTGATGAACTGCAAGGCAACGCAATGCAGGGTGGTGTGAGGTGATTCTGGGCAAGGTGACGCAAAGCGATGAGCTGCTGGTTGATGTGAGGCGATGCAGTGCAGGGCAGCGTGATGCAGGGCAGTGCAATGCAGGGCAAGGCAATACAAAGCAACGTGATACAGGGAGATGAAATTCAAGGCGATGTGATGCTGGGCAATGCACTGCAGGGCAACATGGAGTGATGCAGGGCGCTGCCAGGCGATGTCAGTCGATGGCGATGCGGGGCAATGCAAGGCAATGCCAGGCAGTGCGATGCAAGGATGCAGGGTGATGCGAGGCGATGCTGGGCGATGCAAGATGATGCAGGGTAATGCAAGGTGATGCAGGGCAATGTCAGTCGATGGCGATGCAGGGTGATGCAAGGCGATGCAGTGCGATGCAGGGCGATGTGTGGCGATGCTGGGCGATGCAGGATGATGGAGGGTGATGTGAGGCGACACCGGGCAATGCAGCAGCAGGTGCTGTGCTCCCGGGTGGCGGCAAGGCGATGCAGCAGCCGTGGGGTGTTGCCACGGCAGGTGATGTGATGCGATACCCCCACAGCACACGCTGTGTTGCCCTTCTCTGCGCGCGGCCACGCGCCCTGGCCCGCCGCGGTGGCCATGCTTCATTTGAATTCTCGCCTCTCTCTCTTCGCAGATAACGAGCCCGCGCCATGCAGTCCTTTCGAGAAAGGTGTGGTTTCCATGGCAACCAGCAGAGCTACCAGCCGACTTCACAAGATACATCACGCCTGGAGAATTACAGGCATCAAAGTCAGGCAGGGCCGAACTGCGAGCGGCAGAGGCTGGTGGCGAAGGAGTACTACAGTCAGCAGCAACTGCCATACTCGGGCTACGAGAACAGCGCCGTGGAGAAATACCACCGGGGGAACAAGCAATTAGCGGGGCAGCAGCTGCAAGGCAGGCCGGCCTTTTCCAATTACACCGTGCAGGAGAACAACCCTTACCCAGCCCGTTATTCGGGGGATGAGAGCTTGCAGGCGTGGGGCAGCCAGCCACAGGCGCTGTCCGGCAGCGTGGCCAAGTATGAGGACAACCTGATGAAGAAGACGGCGGCATTGGCGGGTGGGCGGCCGTACCACGAGCCAGCGGCTGCCTCGTTGCCCTTCCGGACTCACTTTCAGCAGCAGCAGCAGCAGCAGCAGCAACCGCAGCAGCAGCAGCAGCCGCCCGCGCTCCCCTACCCCAAACTGCAGCGGCAGAAGCTGCCCAACGATGTCTCCTCGCCCATGCCCTTCTCGCAGAACCCCCACTTCGGGCAGCACACGCAGTCCTTCCCCGCCTCTTCCACCTACTCCTCGGTGCCAGGGGGTAGCCAGCCGGCACACTCCTACAAGAGCTGTACGGCACCCTCAGGGCAGCCGCCGCTGGAGCGGCCCCTGGGCAGCGCCGCCAGCCTGGCCCCCGGCCCCCGCGTGCCCAACCTGCACGGCTACCAGCCCAACCGCATCGCCTACGAGCAGCCCCCCCAGCCTCCGCCGCAGCCCCCGCAGCCTCCACCACAGCCCCCGCAGCCACCGCAGCCCCCACAGCCGCCACAGCCTTTGCAAGGGCGGCATCACGCTCCGGAGACCCTCCACTACCAAAACCTGGCCAAATACCAACATTACAACCAGCCAGGCCAGACCTACTGCCAGGGTGACGCGCCGCCCGTCCGGACGCCGGAGCAGTACTACCAGACCTTCAGCCCCAGCGCCAGCCACTCGCCGGCTCGCTCCGTGGGCAGGTCCCCGTCCTACAGCTCCACTCCCTCTCCGCTGATGCCCAACCTGGAGAACTTCCAGTACAGCCAGCAGCCGCTGAGCACCGGCGCCTTCCCAGCCGGCATCACTGACCACAGCCATTTCATGCCGCTGCTGAACCCATCTCCCACCGACGGGACGAGCCCTGATGCTCAATCTGGGAACTGCAAAAATTTGCAGAAGGAGAAGCTGCCCGAAAACTTGCTGTCGGACCTGAGCCTGCAGAGCCTGACGGCGCTCACCTCCCAGGTGGAGAACATCTCCAACACTGTCCAGCAGCTGCTGCTCTCCAAAGCGGCCATGCCCCAGAAAAAGGGCATCAAGACCCCAGCGAGGACCCCCGAGCAGCTCAAGGGGCAGCACTGCAGCCCTGAGAGCAGCACCTACTCGGCGGAGCAGGTGGGGACCCCCCTGTCCGACCCTCTGAGCACCCCCCAGTCTGTCCATGCTGAGACACAGGACGCCGACTATCTCAGCGGGTCAGAGGACCAACTGGAGAGGAGTTTCCTATACTGCAACCAGAACCGCAGCCCTGCCCGTGTCAACAGCAACTCCAAGGCAAAGCCTGAGTCGGTGTCCACCTGCTCTGTGACCTCCCCAGATGACATGTCCACCAAATCAGATGACTCCTTTCAGAGCATCCACGCCAGCCTGCCCCTGGAGACCTTCACCAAGTATGTGACCAACGAACGGGACTGTCCCCGGCTGCTCCTCAGCGCCCTGTCTCAGGAGGAGCTGGCTTCTGAGATCATTGTCCTGCAGGATGCCATCAGCGAGAAGGCGGACAAAGCCTGGGCCAACTCGCCCATGCTAAGCAAGGAGGCCACCAAGTCCCCCTTTCAGCTGGAGAACCACCGGCCCTGCCTGGACTCCATGGTGAAGGGCACCTGGCCCAGCCAGGGTGACTCTAGCACCCTCACAGAGCCCCTCAAGCTGGACAAGGCTTCGGGAGCCAGCACAGGGAAGGACTTTGGCGAGGAGGTGTATGAGGGTCCCCAGGTGGAGTTTGCAGCCACTGAGACCAAGGACACGCTGAAGGATGCAGCCCCACTGGCCTTCAACTCCAAGCCCAGCATCCCGGCGGCGACATCGAGTGCGGGAGCTGCCGGCTACAGCTGCTACTCCAACACCACGGCCAACTCGGTGGGGTCCGAGAACGCCATGGAGCACTTTGAGTGGCCGGAGGAGAGCCTGGGTGAGGCGTGCCTGCGGTGGAAGGACCTGCAAGCCACTGACCTCCCCAAGGGCTTGTTCCCCAGTAAGCTGGGAGGCTCCTGCAAGGATAAAAAAAATGCTTGCGGTTTGGATCTGTGCGATGGTGAGCAGCCAGCCAAGAGTGAGCCAGCCCGGGACTTCAGCCAGCAGGCGATGGAGGAGGAGGAGGAGGAGACGCTGACCTACGATGAAGCAGCAAAGGCGGACAGCGAGAGGTGGCTGCAGGACACCCGGCACTGCTGCTCAACTGGGGACTTCAGTGAGATCCCCATCATCTCCTCTCCGGAGCTAAAGGAGTCAGACCTGGAAGCAGAGGAGTACTCCTCGCTCTGCGAGCTGGCTGGCTCGGAGCAGAAGTCAGTGACATACGACGCCTCATCACCCAAGCCCCCGGAGATGCCTGCTGTGCTGTCCTCCAGCGAGGTGCCCGTGTCTGCCGAGGAGACAGTCAGCACAGTGGAGAAGGAGAGCTCGGCTCCTGCCCCGCGCCTCTCTGGCCAGTCCGTCATCCTGCTGGGCCCCGCTGTGGGCACAGAGACCAAGGTGAAGAGCTGGTTCAAGTCCTCCTTGCCCCACATCCAGCCCGAGGAGGAGAGTGGTGGAGGGGAGACATCTCACCTGGAGGCGGTCGATGCCGAATCCACCCCGCCAGTCACGATGAAGCAGCAACTCGTCCCCGAAAACGCGCTGGGGAAGACGGAGCCCGTCTCGCGAGGCAAGAACCTCCGTAACAAGAGGGTCCACTGCCGGCTGCCGGATGGAGACAGCCCCGGCAGCGCCGTGCCGAGCCCCTTCAATGAGTTGCCGGCATCCGGCAGCGTGGCCAACGCCTGCCTTGGGCCAGACGGCCAAGGGGAGATACCGAGCAAGAACGCCCACAGCCAAACACCCCGGTTTCCAGCTGAGGGTCTGCCGGCGCGTATGTGCACCCGCTCCTTCACCGCCCTCACTGAGCCCCGTGCCCCGGCCCCACTGGAGGGGCTGAAGGCCCCCGCACACCAGGAGAAGCTGGGGAAGAAGCCCGCCTGCGGCGTGAAGCAGAGGGTGGCTTTCAAAGCCAGGAAGCGCAGCAGCCGGCCGGCCCCCAAGGTGGTCCAAAACCCCAGCGATGCCACCATCCTGATGCCTGCCTTGGTGGCAGCGGAGGAGGTAGCGGGACCAACACCTCCGGAGGGGGACATGGTGGAGGTGGGGGAAAGGGACCAGCGATCGATGATCCTGCGCTCCCGGACGAAGACGCAGGAGGTTTTCTACACCAAGAGGCGGCGGGGCAAACGAGCGGCAGACGTCCGGCTGAAGAACTGCAAAGCACCCAAGAAGCTCATCTCCAACAACCACCTCCCACCTGCCTTCAAGCTGGCGGCCCCGGGCAGCCCCCACAAAGAGGGCAAGGTGGGAGCCCGGATGAAGTTGCCCAAAGCAGGTCCGGGCATGGGGGGCAAGATGTCCGAGCGACCTCTGCACTCGCTGAAGAGGAAGTCCACCTTCATCTCCCCCATCCCTGCCAAGAAGAGGAACCTGGTCCTGCGGAGCAACAGCGGTGGCATGAAGGAGGAGAAGCCAGAGGCCCCCCCCAGCCTCTTCAAGAAGATGCCTGTGGCCAAGAAGGTGAAAGCCAAGCTGCCCCCCAAGAGCTCCAGCGAAGCCATCCCAAAGCCACCCCCACCAAAGGAGGCCCCTGACGTCTGCATCAAGATCACCTCTCGGGCGGCCTTCCAAGAGGCCACCAAGACCAAAGTGCTGCCTCCTCGCAAGGGCCGTGGCCTCAAGCTGGAGGCCATCGTCCAGAAGATCACCTCACCCAACCTGAAGAAGTTTGCCTGCAAATCGGCGGCCACAGCGGCAGCGGCCTCAGTGGCTGCCTACGGCCCATCCCTGAACCCAGGGGGGATGGAGAGGGAGCGGGCGGTGAAGCACAGCGGGATGGCCCCGGCAGTGGGTGACATGCGGTTGCCCAAGCTGGCGACGATGCAGAAGGTGCCCACCACGCCGGTGGCCGACCAGCTCTGCCGAAACCCCAACGGCCGAGCGCCAAAGGGGAAGCTGGGCGTCGGGAAGAAGCTCTCCACCGACGGCTGCCAGGCCGAGGCCTGTGTGCCAGCCCCGGGTGGCCAGCCCGGCTCCACTATGGCAGCCAAGAGCCTGGGGCTGCTGCCCAAGAAGAGGAACCGCAAGGGCAAAGCGGCCGCCTTGGGCATGGCCAAGGCACCCCTGGGCCCTGCACCGCCACCGCTCCGGGAGCGTGCGGCCGGCCCAGGCGGTGGAGAGGAGGCACCGCGGGATGGCAAGAAACCAAAGACCGAGGAGAAGGAGGCGGGAGGCGGTGAGGGACCCCCCGAGGGACGCCCCGCTGCCGGGCCGGCACGGGGGCCAAAGCCACGGGCCAACCACTCCAACTACAATGGCTACTCTAAGCGGCAGCGGAAGCGCCTGGCCCACGGCAAGGCCAAGGCAGTGCCGGCGCGGTGCAAGAGCCGCGGCAAGCGGCGGCGGCAGGCCCAGCAGGCCCCGCTCCTGCACCCCGCCGAGCCCGAGATCCGGCTGAAGTACATCTCCTGCAAGCGGCTGCGGGCGGACAGCCGGGCCCCCCCCTTCGCTCCCTACGTCCGCGTGGAGCGGCGCGGCGAGTTCACCACGGCCTGCACCGTCGTCAACTCGCCCGGCGACGAGGCCCGGCTGCAACGGGGACCGGCCGGGCCTGCGCCGCGACCGCGGGCGGCCCTCCCCGCCTCCTCCACCATGCACATGGGGCCGGTGGTGTCGAAGGCGCTGAGTGCCACCTGCCTGGTCTGCTGCCTGTGCCGCAACCCCGCCAACTACAAGGACCTGGGGGACCTCTGCGGGCCCTACTACCCCGAGGACTGCCTGCCCAAGAAGAAGTCGCGGCTGAAGGAGAAGGCGCGGGCGGAGGGGCCGGGGACTGAGGACACCCTCCTGCCCACCGCGGCCGAGCGGGCACCCCGAGGGTCAGAGGGCGGCTGCAGTGCCGGAGGCAAGGTGGCGCGGCCGGAGGGTGCCACCGACGCGGCCAAGCAGAGCGCGCTGCGTTCCAGCCCGCGGGGCATGTTTCGAAGGCTGCAGAGCTGCTACTGCTGTGACGAGAGGACAGAGGGCGAGGAGGCGGCCGAAAAGCCCCGGCGGCACGAATGTCACAAGGCCGAGTCCCCGCCGCAGGAGCCGGCGGGTGACACGCAGGAGCACTGGCTGCACGAGGCCTGTGCCGTATGGACCGCGGGGGTTTTCCTGGTGGCGGGGAAGCTCTACGGGCTGCAGGAGGCCGTCAAGGCGGCTGCTGACCTGGTAAGAGCTTGGCCACCCGCCCGGCGCCCCGTCGGCATCCTTCAGCCGAAGCCGTTGCCGCGGCTGCGCCTCCGGCCAGGATGAAAATTAATAGGGTTGGCCCCAACAAGTCGCTCCAGGAGAGCTGGGCGGGTGTTCAGGTGCCATGAACCCTGCTGGCTTCCTGTGAGATTTGTGCTGCCGCATCTCCGATAGCACCTAAAAACCCCCGCTTTAGGCATAAAAGCGCATTTATGTTGGGGGGGGGCAGCAGAGTCCTCACCCCAGGGCCGTGAGGATGCTGAGCCCGGTGGGTCACAGCCCCTCGCCCAGCTGTGTGTTGTGGGGAGGATGGAAGATGAAAATGGAGGATGGGAGATAAAAATGGGCATGATGTGGCCTGATGCCACAGTGATGGGCTGTGGGGGGAAGGGGAGTGGGACAGCCCTGCCCTGCTCCTCTCCCAGAACAAGAGGAGCACAGGGCACATCGAGGGAGCCAAACAGTGTGGATGCTGCTGGGAGAGCACGAAGGGGACACGGGTTTTTTGTGCTGAGGAGAGGGAGGGGACGGCCACCCAGCAGAGACCAGCCAGGGGATCTCCAGCAAGCCCCCACAGTGCCAGGTTTGGGGCTGGCCCTATCCCCAGCTGTGCCTGGCTGGCTGGAGGCTGCTGCCCTCTCCCTGCCCATGCCATGGGGCTGGGTGCTCCCATCCCTTCAGCGCCCGCTGGGGACGGGGCAGGAGATGGGGAACACCTCTGCCACCGAGCCACGACTCAGCCCAGACCATGTCCCTTCTCCTCCACACCTCCTGCCCCATGCAGCATGGCTGCGGGCTCAGTGCTGTCCAGGGGAGCGGTACAGCAGGTAGAGACTTAATGCCTGGCTGCAGATGGCCAAGCCAGAGGCATGGCATCACCCACCATGTGCTGGCGTGGGAGGAAGGATGGTGTCTGGGGAGCGTGGGGCTGGAGAGGCACAGGGACTCTGGTGTGTCTTCCTCGCTGCTGGGGTGCTGTGCTCCTGCGCTGGGCTCTGATGGGGTCTCTCTTTCTCTCCGCATCTCTCCTTCCCTGCTCCAAATTCCCGGGTGCGTTGAAAGAAGTGCTCGAGCTGCCAGCAAGCGGGAGCCACCGTGGGCTGCTGCCAGAAGGGGTGTCCCCACACCTACCACTACGCGTGTGCCGTCGACACAGGTGAGCCCAGCTGCGGGGACAAGGGGCGCGGGGACCCCGACACGCTCCGACCTAGCTTGGCCATGGGACTGGCTGCTCCACAACACTCAAGCCCGCCCAAGGTCAGGGTGGGCACATAGCTCCCTGCCTGCCAAGGTGGTGATACCCTCAGCACTGGTAGTGGCAACTGGTGTCACCGGTTTGGCCGGCCTTCGCTGAACCCATGATGCAAACGCTGAGGCTGGTCTGGATGGTGGAAGGAGGAGGATGCTGTGTCCCCACCAGCCATCCCACAGCACGGTCACTCGCCTGACATGGCCTTCTCCTCTCCTCACAGGTTGCTTATTAACCGAAGAGAGCTTCTCTCTGAAATGTCCCAAACATAAGGTAAGCCCAGAGCCCCCCATGCACCCCCTCAATGCTCTGCAGCCCCCTGGGGACCTGGACCACCCTGGGGACACCCCAGTCCACAGTACATCCTCCCCGGGGTGCTCAGCCCTGTGTTGCACAGGGCATCGTGTGAGGCATCACATCCCTGGGGGGACCAGGAGCCCTCCAAGAAAGTGGTGGCCAGGTCTGGGACCATGCACAGCCGGGCTATGGGGTGTTTATCCCCCTTCCCTGAGCACTAATGGGGTGGGGGGGTGATTATTGAACCCATGCTAAAGTGCTGTATCTCGGGTGGGTGCCCCGTTATTCGTGGGTGGGCAAGGTGGATGCCCCTGGGATATCCCTGCCATCCTGGGGAACCACACCAAGCAGCCACCCCCACCTCAGTGGGACCCCCGGGCTGACACCCCGCTTCTCCCCGCAGAGGCAGCCAGTGTAGCCCCACCACCAGCGAGGGACCGGCGGAGGAGGCGGCTCCCCAGGAGCAGAGCAGGGCCGGCCCAGGCTGTACCAGAAGCCCCTCTGCTGCAGGTGGGCACAGCGTTGCCCCTCTCTGTGTCCCCCACTCTGACCCTGTTCCGGGTGGGCAGAGCCAGCGCCGGGTTTTCCCACCCACCAGACCCTGGCAAAACCTGGGTGGGCAGAGCCAGTGCCAGGTTTTCCCTCCTGCCAGGCCCTGGCAAAACCTGACCTGGATATATGGGAGAGATGGAATGGGATCCCCCAGGTCAAGCCAGTGCCGGGTTTTCCTTCCTGCCGGGTCCCAGCAAAACCCGGCCTGGCTATGTGGGAGAGATGGACCAGGATCGCTCGGGAAGAGCCAGCACCAGGTTTTCCCACCTGCTAGGCCCTGGCAAAACCCCGTTGGGTAGAGTCAGTGCCAGGTTTTCCCTCCCACCGGGTCCTGGCAAAACCCGGCCTGGCCACACACAAGAGATGGAATGGGATTCCCTGGGCAGAGCCAGCGCTGGGATTTCCTTCCTACCGGGCTCCAGCAAAACCCGTCCTGGTCATATGGGAGAGACAGAATGGGATCCTCTGGCCCTGGATGGCTGCACAGGGGGAAGCGGGGGGTGGGAGGGAGGGGGGTGTACAAGGGGGGGGTCCTGGCGATGTTGTCTTACTATGGGGCCGCCGGACCCCCCTGCGGGTCCTGGCTCTCCATATCTCACACTGATCTGATCTGAGATGTTGCCTTCAGCAAACCTCACGGTGTCTGTCTGTATATATGTGCGGCGGAGAAAAGGAAACAAAAACAACAAAAAAGAAAAAAAAAAAGGACAAAAAAAAGAAAAAAAAAAAAGGAAGAAAAAAAAAAGCCAAACAACGGCTTGCTGTTTGAACACCACTCTGCTTTTTCCGTTTCGTTCTTCCATCTCCTGTCTGCCTCACCCCGTCCTGCGGTGCCAGCCCCTGCGCCGGGTGCTTGGCCAGGAGACTGGGTGCCCAGCCCTGCTCCCTCCTTCCGAACCCTGGCCCCGTGTGCCCACCACCCTCCCACTCCACGGGGTGCTGGCGCTGCTGGGATGGGGACACCTGGTCCTGCTCTCTGGGACCCCTCCTAAAAGAAGCCCACCTTCCACCCTCTGCTCAGCCTCACCAGGCTTTGTGCCAAGCCCCAGGGCTCTGGGTGCAAACCCCAAGACTTTGGATACAAACCCCAGGGCTCTGGGCACAAACCCCAAGGGTCTGGGTGCTGAACCCCAAGACTTTGGGTGCAAACCCCACGGTTTTAGCCTGGTGCAGGCAGTCCAGAGATGGCTTCCAGCTGGCAGCAGGGTTGTTGCTGGAGGAGGAAGAGGCACTTGCTTCCTCCCTCTGCATGGCCCTCGCTCACCCCTTGCTGTGGAACCTGGGGGTGGGCTGCCCAGCACTGAGATCACCCCATGTCCCCCACACGACTCCCCAACCTCTGCACACCCCAGCGCAGGTACCAAATCACCAACCCGGAGGGACTCAACCCCAGATCCCATCCTAAAAACCAAGCCGCCAGCTGCACACCCCCCCATCCTGCAAAGCGGGGGGCTCAGTGGTGGCCCCATCCATATGTTCCCTCCTCCACCGACTGGCGCGTCCCCTCCGTCCCACCCAGCCCTCACCCTCAAGGTTTGCTGGCCACACAATGTCTGTCGTTTCAGCAGCTTGCCTTGGACACGGGAGCGAAAAACACAAAAAAAGGTGAAAAAAGATAATAATAATAAAAAGGAAAAAAAAAAGATAATAATAAAAATAATTAATTTAAAGAAAAAAAAATTAAAATCCCGGTGTCCCTGGCAGCGTTGCCTGAAATCTGGCTATTTTTAGTGACATCTTGTACATATGACTGTAAAATGGTAAACCGTGTGTATTATATATTGCCTCATTATATAGTGTATATATATGTATACATATACATATATATAATATATATGAAGACTGTAAATGTTAAGACTAGTGTTCTTATTAGTATATTGCTTCACACTGAAGATTGTGTGTAACAAGCTGTTTCTAAAAGATGTTTATTTTCCTTAAGAGTAAAAAAAAAAAAAAAAAAAAACAACCCGGTCATTGCATTCAGAGCGTCAATAAAGATAAAACGTTTGTTTTGGAAGTACGTGGCGCGCCGCTCGTGGCGTCTTTTTCTCCTGGGGGGGCTACCAGGGGTCCCCGTGTCCCGTCCCCCCTTGTCCATGGCAGCCCCTGGCTGGTCCTTCATCCCCAGGTGCCACCGAGGGTCTCGCTCTGGGTGGGGGAGATGGTGGGACACCCCCAGCATGTTGTGGGGTGAGGAGGGGGTGTTTGGGGTCCCCATCCCTGCCACCCCCCCGCCTCCATCCCATGTAAGGACCCACAGCCAGGGCTGGGGGGGGGGGGG
>JAVSBS010009190.1:0-18130 GCA_033124195.1 Coracias cyanogaster | reverse complement strand
CCGGGTGCCGGCGGCCCGCGCTCGCCGCGGCCGGCCTGAGCCGCCTCGGCAGCCGGCCGAGCGCCGGCACCTCGCTCCGAGCGGGGCCGTTGCGGCCGCGTCTCCCCCGGCCCCCTCGGCTCCGGCCCCGACTCACCTTGCTAGAACGGGGCTCCTGCGGTCGGACCTCACAGCGTGGCCGCGGCAGCCCGGCGGTGCCGGCTCGACGGTTGTGGGGCTGCCCGAGCAGCACCCGCAGTGGGCCGGGGGCTGCGGCCATGCAGGGGGGCTGGGCTGCGCCCTCGGGGCACGGGTGATGCACAGGCGGGGGGCACGGCCGGGCCCGCGGGCATCGTCAGGCCAGGGCGAGAGGGGGGAGCCAGGCCGCCGGCCCCGCCAGCGCCGGGGGCCGGGAGCTGCCTTCCCCTTCCCCTTCCCTTTCCCCTTCCCCTTCCCCACGGCGGCGGGGGGGGCAGGCGGGGGAGCGCTCCCCGAGCCACATGGTGGGCTGGAGGAGGAGCCGTTGCCCAGGCAACAGCTGAGAGCATCCTTCACCCCTGAAAATCGTGTGCCGGGGCTGCCGACACAGCCCCACGGCTCGGGGCAGCGCCCGGGGCCCCCCCAGAGCTTGCCCGGGGCCCGCCCTGTCCGTGGGGCTCAGATCCGCCAGTTCCAGCTGTACACCAACACCCTGTCACTGGCGCGCTGCTCCCCCCCACCCCCCGGCAAGGACAGGGATGGCGACAAGGCAGCCCCAGACGCCAGGGCTGGGAGACCGCGGGCCAGCGGGCATCTGGGGACAGGCAGAGCCCCTTCCACACACAGGCACAGGCTGCGCACACCCCAGCGCTGCCCGCAGTACCGGTAACACAGTAAACGTGTGTTGGTGACCCCAGGACCTCGGTGCTGGGGTGCCACGGCCCAGGCAGCGCCGGCAGGCTGCTGCGGTGGGAGCAGCAAGCCCCAGGCAGTCCCCAGCCCCCTGCCCTGCCTGCTTTCCTTCCACGGCTGCAGAAAATTCCTGGATTTTACCCCACGATGCCCCCTCTGAGTGTGAGAACTCCTCCTCAGCCTGCTCCCATAGCAACTGTTCCCTAGCTACCCAGCCGCACTTGCTATTCTCATCCCTGGGCAGCTGTGTGCGGCCCCCCCCTGCGCCGCACACGAGGCTGCTGCCCGCCCCAGACCCCAAACCCACCCTGATCAGGTGGGGACCTTTGCACACCCCCCGGTGACTGTCGTGACTCTAACCCTGCTTGCACCCTGTCCCCCCTTCAAGGGGCTGGCCCTTAGGCAAAGGAGGCAGTGCTCTGTGCTGACACGAGGTCCCCTCTGCACGGTTTCCCCTGAAAAAAGGGATGCACAGCATGCGGAGGGGAGCAGGACTCTGCCCCCAGCCCCAGAGCACACTGAGGAGGTGCTGAGGGCAGACCAGCACCACAGGGGACTACAGCAGACATTGCCACCCTAACGGCACGAGGCCTTGTACCTGTCATGCCCCTGCCCTGACCCAAAGCATCCAGGAGAAGCCACTGAGTCCCCGCTGGGGTCCCCGGGGCTCAGCCCCAGCCCTTCCCTGCAGGACAGGAGCACCAGCAGAGCCCAGGACAGGAGCACCAGCAGAGCCCAGGACAGGAGCACCAGCAGAGCCCAGGACAGCTCAGGAACAGGTGGCTCCTCTCCTCCTTACAGCCACCAACCCTGGAGGGCCCAGGGCGGGCAAACCTTGATGTGACAGTAACACCAGGCACGGTCAGTCTTAACAAAAGGTTAAAAATTTAAATACTCTCCAACTTTAGTGCAAGGCAAGCAAAAGATACCACAGGTCCAAGTAGGTGCTCAGCCCCGCCGGGGGGCCTGGCTCAGAACGAGCACAAGGCAGCAGCACGCGCAGGCCCGCGTGTGCACACACACATACAGAAGAGACGAGTTATTGCTTGGGACACGGCTGGGACCAGTGCGCACAAGAGGGGACAGGATGAGAACAGTGGTGGGCTGAGCCCCACACTGCTCCCCAGGGACACGCAGGGCTCCAGCCCCTCCCCTCCTGCCCTGCCCCGCCCTTGGGCGCAGGAGCTGTGCTGGCTCCCCAGGACCCGGGGGCAGTGGGCAGGCTGGTCCTAGCCCTGCTTGCACCTCAGTCACAGCATAACCCCGGGAACATTCTCTTTGCCATGGCTTTGCTCCTGGAGAGCAGGGTCCCTTACAGGTCTGCTCCTCCAACACCAAGCTGGGCCTGGGGGCTGCAGCACCCCCAGATGGCTGGTCCAGAGCAGGTGAAACTGCGCTGGGGCCATCCTGCACCATGCTGGGGATCAGGCTGACCCTTTGGTACCAGCAGCAGCTATCTTCTGAGCAGGTGGGGCAGGAGCGGCTGTGTCCCACAGGCAGCCTACCAGCGGTCTGGAAAGGGGGCCAGGATCAGCTCCCTGGAGCTGGCAGCACACGCACAATGAGGCAGGAGGAAGCAGACTCCGGCAGACAGGGAAGGGAGGATGAGGCAGTGACGCTCTGCTGCCGGGATGCAGTGGTAGATGCTTTGGCACAGCGGTTTCCTGTGGCTATGGGCTGACCAATGGACTCCACTGGAGCCAGGGACGCCTCAGCACAGCCAGAAAGGTCCAGGAAAGATGCTTCAGGCACCTCAAGGCATAGAAGGCCTCTGCCTGGGACTCCCCGGTACAAAGCTGGGACCGTCGCTCCCCCCACAGGAGGACATCTGTGCCTGTGACAGGGTGGGGGCAGTGCAGGCCCCCACCTATAGATTAAAAAACAACATATGATATGTACAGACCGACATATAAATATACACCAAACCTGCAGTGCCACTTCGGCACCATGGAATGTGTCAGCAGAGCTGCTCCAGCCTGGCCTGGGCCCACGCCGGCCCAATCCCTCCCTCCCACCCTGGGCCAGGGAGGGAAGCGGCAGCAAAGAGCATCACAATCCCAAGTGGCACATTCAGAAGCGTCCAGGTCTGTCTCCAGGATGAGGGCTTGCCCGCAGTCAGAGGCATCTCAGCCCAAGCCATGTGCTGCCACCAGCTCAGGAGCTGTCCCCACAGTCTTCAAATACGGATGTGTAAAGCTGTAAACAAATCCATCTTGCGAGGCCACTGCTACCTTGTCCTTCAGGCTGGGCTGTGGTTCTGCTGGGCACCCAGAGAGGCAAGGGAGTCCCCAGGGCTGGAGAACAAGCTGTGTGCTAGAGCAGGGTGGGCTCTTCCTCGCTGCCGCTGCAGTTTCCACAACAGTCCTGAAGTCAGAAGGGCAAGGAGAGAGAGGAGAGAGAGAGAGGAGCACAGCAAGCAGACAGTGAGCATGGTCACACAACCCAGCCTTACAGCTGCCCTGTGGCAGGGGAGGGCCGGGGCTCTGCCCCAGGCTGTGCATGGGAGAACTGCATGGAGGCAAGGGGCAGGAGGGAACCCCTAGTCAGCAGAGAAACAGTCAAGCTGCATCTGGGGGTTCAGCTACTGGCAGACAGACTGGCGAGCACACAGCTGACTAGCTCAGAAGCTGAGAAGAAGATGGGCTCTGTGGACTACAGTCACCCAGCAAGACAGCTCAGTGCCAGCACAAACAACCTGCCACACTCAGGGCTCAGCCAGCCGCAGAAGCAGCTGAAGCCCTTTTTGCCACAATGGGAGTCTGGGTACAGGGCAATGCCAAACCCTTCACAGTTTCTTAACCCTTCTGTGTGTCCTGGACATTTGAAGAGAGGAGTGAAGGAAACTTCCCACAGCCCCCTGGGAGTGGAGCTCCCAGCAGTGCGGTGCAGGGGCAGCTCTGGCTCAAGCTGAGAGCAGGGCCTCCCCCACACAGGCAGCAAGAGCAGAGAAGCGGGATTAGTGGCTCATGGGGCAGTTAGAACAACATGCAGCTTGTGCTCTGCTAGGGGAAGGGGATAGGCACTGAAGGACAACACTCCTCTTTCCCAGATCTTGCCATGTCCACGGGCCACCGGGTATTTCCCTGAGCAGAGCAGCCAGGAGACACTGCTCACCTCTGGAAAGAGAAAACATGTGGCAAATCACAGCTCAACCCCTGCTACAGGCAGCTGCCCATCCTCCGGCAGGTCCTGTCTGCCTCTGGAAGGGCTGGGTATCTCAGCCCAGAGCTGGCTCTGGCTAGGGCTGCCCACTGAACAGGGAAGCACTACTGGGAGCTCATCAGGGAAGCAAGAGTCAGCACCGGGTGGCTGAGAGTGGTCCAGAGCCAACCACACTTGAGTCCCACAGCTGCAAGCAGCTGTTGAGAGGCAGCAGCCCAGACTCTGCCAGTCCTAGAAAGAAGGCAGACTGTTCTGGGCAGAGGAGACAGGCAGGCAAGCAAGCCCATAGCAGCTGCAAGACACTTCCGTTCTCCTCATCCCTCGAAAGCACTGTTCTCTCTGCCTGTCCAAGGTCTGGCAGAAATGCTCTGGAGAGCGCAGGAGCCCATTCCAAGAGCAAGGTCTTCTTCAGGGGTGGTATTATTCATGTAGGAAGGGAGCAGACTTGCTATTTTATTGCCTTCAACAACATCCGTCTCCCTGTGTAGTCACACAGCATGTTTAGCCAGGACACTCCATTGCAGCTCCCTTGACTTCCCCAGCACAGGGAGTACCAGCCAGGCGAGGGCTGGCTCCCTGCAGCCTTGTGTATGTCTCCCTGAGAGCCCTGGGGTCTGGCCACCCAGCACACAGGAGACTGCCTGCTTCCCCCTTGTGCCCACCTCCCTGCCAGATCTGCCTGGCACAGGCAGGAGCAGGCGCAGTGCTGCTAGAGGACTTGCTTGGGAGTAAATGCTGGACGAGTACTCTTACCTGTCTGCTGAATAAGCGTTGGAGTAGCCCTTTTTTGGGCTGTGGCGAAGGCTGCCCTTTCCAGTCTAGGTCTGGGGGCACTGTGCCGTCTGTGTTAAAGACATTCAGCTCCTTAAAACACTCTGTCTCGATCATCTGGAAGAGAACAAAGATGGGTGCAGCAACTACCACACCAAGCCCGTCACTGAGGGCCCAGCAGAGTGCAAGAGCAGCAGGGACAGCACGAACCTCGCACACTGCCATGGTAGGCACAAGCAGGAGAAAATCTTGTCCTGCAAACCTACCTCGTTCTGCCAAGGAATGGGCACACTTCCTGTAGCAAATTTCTGGTAGAAGTCATTGTCCGTGGGCTCCAGCTCCACCCCTTTCACTGTGGAGAACTGCTCAATGTCCAGAACATCCTTGCAGTAGATGGCCTGGGGCTAAACAGCACAAAGATTGCTCTAATGCCAAGCTCCACTAAGATGCCACCACCTCAACCAACTGTGGCTCCTGGCCAAGCCCAGTCCCCCTCTCCCTGCAGCCCAGAGCTGCTTGACCCTTCTTCTGCCAGGTTCCAGAGACAAGAGGGAAGGGGATGGGCACCACCTCCTCAGACGAGTCACCCCAGGGTTCCTGCTTCCCTTGACAGCACCAGTGACTGAAGAGGTCAGGACATGGACTAGCACTTACATCTGGCTTGAAAGGGGGGTCCAGCATGCCTGCTTCCAGCCTCCTGAAGTTGAGATGCTTGAAGAGAGGGTGCTCCTTTACTTCCTTGGCCCCAGCTCCTCGGCACCCCAGGCGCTCCAGAGGGTCTTTGCACAGGAGCTGCACACAAAGGAAATCAGTGCCCTGGATGGAGGGTGCTTCGTGCAGGAGCAGCCCTGAGGTGGGCTCTAGGGTCAGTGTGGGCCTGCTAGGCAGCTGGGAGAGAGAGGAACTCGGGCACTCTGGACCCTCCCGCGCAGTCTTATCAGAGCCAGAGCAAGGGAACCCAGCTGCCACTAGCATCTCTCCAAGAAGCAGGCCTGATGTTCTCCTGCTGTGTGCAGAGGGGTAGTGGGAGCAAATAGACAGGGATGCACACTCGTACCATCGTGCAGAGGGAGCGGGCGCAGGGTGAGAACTTCTCTGAGTACTCCTCCTGCACTTCCTTCACCAACCGTTCCACCTCCTCCCGCTTGATTTTCTTCTTGCGCTGCTGGAAAGGTGACTGTCCCTCGATCATCTCATACACCAGGCAGCCCAAAGCCCACCAGTCTGGGCTGAAAGTGTAGCGCTCATTCTTCACCACCTCTGGAGCTACATAGGAGCAGGGGTGAGGATCGTGTGAGGGCAGGGAGAGCACATGTGCAGTCAGAGACCACTTTTTGATTAAACCAAGGCCACTTACCCATGTAGCCAACTGTCCCCACGCGGCCCTTGATTGTTTGGCCCTCTGGCACGTGCACAGCTAGTCCCAGGTCTGAGATACGGATGTGACCTGCACAAAGGAAAGGGGCAAGTTAACAGGACAAGGTCAAGGGACAGTGTTTGAAGTTGCCAAGAACGCTGTGTAACCCTGGTTCAAGCACAGGAAGAGAGAAGGACCTAGGCCTAGGGCTCCTCTTGACCTGCACTCACCATGGTCATCCAGCAGTATGTTCTCTGGCTTCAGGTCCCTAGGAAGGAAGAGACTTGATTAGCAAGAAGCCTGTTGTCAAACCAAAGGACACACAGAACAGCGACATCTCAAGAAGTCACAGATAAGCAGCAGGGGGATGCACTGCCCCCGCCTCAGGCACACAGATAATCTTCCCCTCACCCCCTGCTCTGGAATCAGCCCTACAAGCTCCTTTACCCCAGGCAGAGGGGCAGGTCATGACAACCTTCAGCCCTCCATAAGGAAGCAGTGAGCCCATGGCTGAGTCCTTTTTTGCAGGTGCACAGCTCACTATGTGGCAGGCTGCGCAAGAGAGAAGGAGCAGAGGCTTCTTCTGCTTACCCTACCCCAGGGCAAAGCACAGGGCAGGACCGGAGGGCACTTTTTGGCCCATGTTTAGCCGCACTATCCCTAACACTGCATCACACATCCCGGTGAGTACAGTCATACAATCGGTGTGTTCTCCCTCCTGCCCAGCTCTGGGGCAACCTACCTTCCTTTGTTCTAGTGTCAATACTGCCCAAGGAGTCAAACACCCGAGCTCCTGCCCCAAGGCATTCACAGCACAATCACATCCTGTTCCTGGCGATCATTTACCAGCATGAGGCAGCCAAGCTGAGCTCTCCACTCTCTCCCACGAGATCAGCTTTCTCTTCTTGATCCCCTCTCACCCAGCTCTGTGCTGCTTTCAAGCCCAAGATTATTTTCTTGAGCAGACAGACCCAGATGGGCTAGTAAGAGCAGCAGGAACCCTCTTGCTTCTGCAGCCTGTATAAGGTCTCCCAGCAGGAGCCAGGCAGCACGCACCTGTATACTATCCTCTCCTGGTGCAAGTTCTCGAGGCCACAGCAGATTTCGGCAGCATAGAATGCTGCCCGGGGCTCCTCGAAGCCAGCCTCTCCCATGTGATAGATGTGGAACTTGAGGTCCCCTCCATTCATGAGGGTCAGCACTAGGCAGAGAGCATCTTTAGTTTCATATGCATAGGCTAAGCTCACCTGCAATTCAGGGCAGAAAGGCTGTTAGAAGACACAGCTGGAAGAGGGAGGTGCACACACTCTGATGGGCACTTTTTCACCCAAGCAGCCACTCACAGGCAGCAGGACTGGGCCTTTGTCAGCAGAGGAGGCAGAAGGGGAACTGTACAAACCCAGGGAGGACATGGAAGGGCCTAGCAGTCCCAGCACACCCCCAGCTTTTCTCAGACAGGGAGACGCTATTTTTCTGAGCCAGAACTGCTCCTCTCTTGGGGCAAGCAGCACCCAACAGCAACCCTGGGGCAGTGTCTGATGAATCCCCCATAAACAGAGGTTTCGGGCTGTCCACACCTCAGCACAGGCAGGGAGACAGGTCCTCACCACATAGTTCTGCTCGCTTGGCTCACTGGAGAGACAGTTGTCACTGCTTTCTTGTGCCCCAGAGGTTAAGAAGGTGCCTGTGAGACTAGATGGGTGTTTGGGCCTGACTTTTGGGCATTTACAGCACCCTGTGGAGGCAGTAGGAAGTCCTTTCAGATCCCAGCCTTGCTAGAGATATGCAGCCACCAGCCCAAGGGCAGGGCCTGCTCCTGCCTCTCCAGACCAGGTGAGGAGCACAGAGATGCCAGGCTGGCTGGTTGGAGGAAGAATCAACCACCACAGCAAAGTGAGAGCAATTCCTATGTACTTACTACAAACCTACTGTTCACTTTTTCCAGGATCTGTTTCTCATTAAGGGCCATTGCCTCTCCCTTCCGCTTTTTGATCCGTTTCTTCTCCAGCTTCTTACAGGCATACATCTTCCCTGTGGCACGCACTTGGCAGGCACAAACCTGGAGTGGGGGACAAGGGTCAGCACCCTCCCGCTGATGTTTCCATGGTGGGAGTCTAGATTCTGCTCTCAGGAAGAGGAATAGGAAGGCAAAGATGTCCCTGTCCCCACCTTGCTCTGAGGTTAGCGAGAAGCCTGTTGTCAAAGCAAGGACACAGGGAGCAGTGACATCTCCTGATGTCACAAATAAGGAGCAGAGGGACGTAATGGCTCTGCCACCTCTAGCAGCACCGTGGCTGGTGCCTGGGAACATAGAAGGCCACTCCAGAAGCAGAAGGAACACTAACAGTGACAGTTTTCAGGAGTGCAGTTTACCCTACCAAGACACGGGGAACAGACCCGACTCCCTGCCCAGGCGGCAGGATGCACCACAGGGCACTGCTACTTACCCTGCACAACACCTTCCGCACCTCTAGTGCCTGGCGAGACAGGAGCTCCTGCCCCTCAGAGAGGAACTGACAGATCACGCAACACCCAGAGCACAGCAGTGCCCAACGCAGAGCTCCCACAGCCCCTTCCAGTCAGCAGCACCCGCTTCCAGGTGCTGCAGCAGCTTGCACCCTGATGGCCAACCCAGGTCTGCATCTGGCAGTGGGCAATAGTGGCTGCCCAGTACCCCAAATACAGAAAAAATGGTCGCTCACCTCCCCAAAACCGCCCTTGCCCAGCACACGGTACTGGCGGAAAGTGTTTTTGGTCACCGGCTGCCTGTGGGGGAAAGGAAACTGGAGTGAGATTGGAGCAGGAAGAGAGCAGGGGCCAAAGCCCACCCCTACGCCCTGGCCTGAGAGCCTATGGCTCACCCCAAAACCCCTGCTCAAGCAGACCTTGCTTCCCTGAAAGGCAAGCAAGGCTGGGGCTGCTGATGGTGCCAGAAAAGGGCCCTGAAGAAGAGCTGGGGCCCAGCATGGGAAGGTGCCCGAGGGACCCCTCAGGCAGCCCACGTGAGCAGGGTGCAGATTTCCAAGCGGTGCCCGGGAGCATTACCGTTCCAGCCATTTCCACTGCAGAAAGCGGTTGAAGTACATGCTGTCGAGGTAGTCGGCAAAGGGAGCCACGCTCAGGTAGTCGTGGATAAGCCTAGGAGAGAGCAGAGCCAGCAAGGTTCCCAAGAGCCCGACAACTTTGCCATTCCCTCACCCAGCCTGGTGCAGAATCACCCACGTAGCCCTGGCCCAGAAAGGCCCCTCCACACTAAGCCTGATGCAAAAGGAAGGTGCGTTAGAAGTACTGCTGTGACGAACACAGCGCCCTGGGACTGGACTGGCACTGCTAATTGTGGCCTCTCAGCACCAGCCCAGGCTGCGGGGCAAAGCGAGTGATGGGACTCTTTGCAATTGCCCCTCTGCTCACAGGGCAAATGCACGCTCAAGGCTGCAATCAGCTGCCGAAAGCTGTTAGCAATGTTCAGCACCAGGTGCTGAGTTGTTCAGTTTCAGATAAATATCCAACACAAAAGGCCACACGGGATCCTGCTCGAGAGCTAACTGCCTTGGAGACCGGTGCCAGGGCTGCCCAGCAGAGTAAAGAGCCTTAGACATAATGTCTAGACTGGAGACATGCATCAAGGAGAAGCGGATGGGCTCTTCCCCTTTCAGAGCTTGCCAAGAGCAGGCAGGGCCCAGCCCGGAGGCTCTGCATTCAGACAGTGACACTAGTTACCACACACAGGGCTAACGCTCCCCAGAAGACTGCAGCAATGCCATTGCCACAGCCCTGCACTCAATGAGGCAACGTGCTCCAGCTACTGTTCAGGGAGGGGTGGAGGCTGTAAGCCTGGTTTGCCTAACAGCTTCTGCTTTGCACTTGGAGCCAGGACCTCAGCCACGGCTTCTGCCATGGGAACAGAAGTGACCTCAGATCCCTGCAGCAACAGCCAGCGTAACCTAACCACAACGGCCACATCTGCGGTCAGTGGGAGAGAACAGCTCTGCTCTACAGGATCTGCCTACGAGATCCAGGCACAAGACTAGGAACAGCATGGCCACATGCTGAGGCTCGCTGAAACAAGGTCTTCCCAAATGGCAACTCAGACCCACAACAGACTGAGAGGAGTGACAGAGGTTTCTGCAGCAGCTTGTGGCTCCTAGAGCCCCTGGAAGCCCCTTGCATTTGCTTTCCTGTAGCTGTACTGCAAACTGCTAGCCCAAAACTCCCCAGGCCCCAGCCTTAACACCAGCCCTCGCTCTCCTGGAGGAAGGGACCATGAGGGACAAGGTGAACTAGCTGCAGCATCTACCCTGTGCCATCATGTAACCTGAAGGCAGGCCCAGCCCTCCAGCTTACTTAGTGGATTCCTTGAAGAGCTCCTTGGAAGGTTCCTCCTCCAGCTTCTCACAACAGGCATCCACCAGCTGTGAGGGGACTTCAGGTACATGGTCCTCACTCTGGGGACAAAGGGATGGAGTCAGACATAGGGAGCAGAGCTCAGGGGTCCTCCAAGGAAGGAGAAGCCCACAGGAACAGCACTTAGGTGCCCATCTGCTTCAGAGCCAGTGGAAAAAGCAGTAATGGTCACTTGTGAGGTGGTAGAGTGGCCCTATACCCTGTCCTCACCGTCCTGCTCAGAACATTCGCTGTGGCAGGACATGGGTAATGACAGCTGTCAGCTTTCCAACTGCTCTACTGTTGCAGGCAGCGAACAAGCCTCTTACTCACGTTTGGCTTCAAGTACTTTTCAATCAGGTGCTGCCCACATTCCTTCCGCTTCTCATCTGGAGCCACTTCGTACCCTGCCTGCACAGAGCAAACAGCATGAGGAGCTGGTCCAGCCAGGAACAAAGCCTTGCTACCGGGCAACAGCTGCAGAGCAGCAACTCCCTCTGCCCAAGGTTTCCCATGTTTTCCTGGAAAACCAGATCTCCAGCAAACAGCTCCCTAAGCAAAGGCCCAGCCCTATCTTGGAGAGATGACAACTCACAGGTTTTTCCTTCAGGAAAACCCTACATGCCCAGAAGTACCTGGCAACTGCCGGAGCACACAGGGCCAACTGGTCCATGCCCAGGGCTCCAAGAACATTCCTGCCTCCCCCCATGAAGACTGACGGGCTTTGCTCTTACCACAGCATCCAGGAACTTGACGCAGCGTGACAGTTCAGGCCGTGTCTCGCAGAACTGCCGGAAGAGCATGCGCCCGATGGGCTGCTTCTCGCACAGGCTCTGGTAGTCCCGCTCTGCAAATGTGGAGAAGATCACTCACTGCCAACCCCCAGAGGAGCAGCCACAGCCCACCACCCTGGCCCCAGCTGGCTGCTCACAGGTCCCATCAGCCTGAGACTCCCAGGAGAGTGAAATGCACCCAAAGGGGATAAGAGGCATGATGGCAAAACCAATTTTTTACTTCCCCTGTGGAAGCTCTTCCCTGAAAGAGGTTTGACCTACTGCTTTGTACAGCCTGCCCCTCTTGTTTCTAGCAAGGAACCTTCCTGTCTTCTGCTTGCCTGGAGGCTGACTTCTCAATCCTCTCCCTATGGAGATCAACTGACTACTCCAGACACACAGCTTTCCTTGGAACATGAGGAACACACTCAGCTTATTTCAAGGCAGATCTTACAGGCCAGGAGTTGTCTGATGACTCTTACAAACCACTCATATTCCCAAAGGCCCTGCTAGAAGCAGCATAATCAAAACGGGAGGCAGCACTTCCACAGATGTCCTGTTAACGCTGCACACAGCAATTAGACCTCCCCGCTCCATGGGACAGCCGCTTGCTTGTATGTCAACTCCTACAGCCCTCCAGAGCTTGGCTTCCCTTCTGATCCCTCCTCTCCCTCTCTAAAGTGTGGCAGCCCCGGCACGAACCCCTTTGACAATGCAGAGCATTTGCAGTTCTTTGCTTTTTTTCCTCCTCTTCTACTCATAAGATGTCATCTGATCACGGACTAGAAGAGATTCTGTAACAGCCATTGCCACTGAGGGCTGCAGCTGCCTGGGGTGCAGATGTGCAGCTGTCCACTGGCCCTGGGTGGAATATCTGCTGGGTACTGCCGGCCTCCCACTCCCTGCACAGCAGTTTCTCCCGAGGAAGCTGCGGCTTCCCGAGGGTGCAGGAGAGCGCAGAGACAGGCTGTGATGGGGGAGGAGGCCGCCCGCGCCACCAGCTCCACCGCATGGGCCAGTTTCCTCGCATCTGCCAGGGAAGGAGCTCCCTTCAGCTGGGGAGGATGAGAGCTCGCTGCCAGCGAAATCAGAAGGTTTTGGCTGCCCTCGCCACTGCCCTGGCTCACATAAGGTCGCTCCTTGTGGTCAGGGCACATAAAGCCTAATCCTGCAGTGGGCAACCAGCCCACCAGGCCCACGGTCCTGCCAAGCCTCTGGAATAGGAAAGAAATGCCTTTCTAGCAGGTTGTGAGGGGAAAACAAAACCACTCTGGCCAAAGAGTGACCAAAGCACAAGGAACAGGGTCATCTCTCCCATGGGGAAACCAAGCAAGGTGGCTGCCACCTGGGCCAGAAGCACTTCTTGCGTGTGTCCCCAGGGGGGGAACTTGCCTCTCAAAGCATCACAAAGTCACTGTCCCAGATGGTGGGACAGCAGAGACAGACAGACCACCAGCACTCACCACCAGCAAATGGGCAGCACGACAAAGGTGAAGTTCAGTGCTGGAAAGCATGTCATGACACCCACAGGAAGGGCAGCTGAGGGAAAGCTCTCAGAGAAGCAGATAGGGGTAGACAGCCAAGATGGGAGCTGCAAGGAGAGCCCAGGCCAGAGCTGTGTTTGGTGCTCAGAACTTGCTCCAGAGAGGCAGTCTGCAGCAAAACTAAGGGTAGAGTCCCCATCTGTCTACACTCAGCTGCAAAGCTGGCGCCAGGAGGTGGTGCACAGCGTGTACAGCAGCAGAACCAGGCTGTTTTGAGCTTGGAAGTCACAGTGTAGATGACAGAGGTTGAGTTATTCCCAGTGCTATAATCCCATGTGCCCTCAAATGGAGCCACTCCTCTCCTTGGGGATACCAGGACCTGGAAAACCTGGGCAGGGTGGAAGTAGGGACTGGAGCTGCAGAAACCTCCCAAACCCACTCAGCCCAGTGACACCTGCTCTTAAACAAGGCCAGCACCGTGCCACTCTCCAGCTGGCAGCCAAATCCAGAGTGACAACTTAAGCTCTGCCCTTCCCAGGAAGCAAAGCATTCCCACACTTTATGCTCCAAAACAATTTCACATGATAGAATCATAGAATTGTTCAGGCTGGAAAAGACCTTTAAGATCATTGAGTCCAACTGTTAACTCAGCACTGCCAGGTCACCACTAAACCATGTCCCTCAGCACCACATCTACACGTCTTTTAAATATCTCCAGGGATGGTGAATCTACCGTTTCCCTGGGCAGCCTGTTCCACATCTTGACAACCCTTTTGGTAAAGAAATTTGTCCTAATGCCCAATCTAAACCTCCCCTGGCACAACTTGAGGCCATTTCCGCTTGTCCTACTGCTTGCTACTTGGGAGAACAGACCGACACACACTTCGCTACAACCTCCTTTCAGGTAGCTGTAGATGAGCTCAGGACCAAGCCTGCTGCACAAACAACATTAAAACCACAAAGAGTACAAAGTGCAGTATTAAAACGATAGGCCAAGCCCCGCCCAACTGTGCAATTCCTAAACGAACCACACAACAGGGACCCAGTTTTGCCCCAGAAAAGTTGTTGCATTAGTACTAGAAGCTGCGGTCTGCAGAGGAAGGCTGGATCCCAGACAGGGAGTTCAGAGGACATTAGCAGGGCCTTTCATAGGCATCCCAGGGTGATGCTCCAAAACTCTGCAACACCAAGCAGGTCTGTTTGCACAGAGAAGGTGGCATATCTCTACTGAGCCCATCACAGTCTAGAAGATGTGTAGGTACATCAACAGGCATTATTCAGTGAGTGCCACGCAGCTGTGACTTACCTACCCATTGTTCCTCCCCTGCACCCTGAGCAATCCTTGCCAAGCTTTGGCCAACGCATGCCCCATTATACGTCCCAGACCCTTGTGCAACTCAATTTTGGGTGCACAGCACCCCACATGCTCACCCACCGGCCCTGCTGAGCTCCCACCAGCTGCCACGTCTCACCAAGGGTTTGTCGAAGATCCTCACAGAGGCTGATGTGGGGGAACTGCAGCATCTGGCGCCATTTCTTACTCTTGCCTTTTCGGTTTCCACCACCACCTGCAGAGCACACAACATCGGTACCAATGAGTTATGAAGCAAGGACGTCCAACTGCAGCCTAACCTTGCCAAGAGCTGAAAGAGGAGACACCCTTGGTCCATTCACACAAGCAAGCCCAGGCAAGGAAAACAAGACTGAAGCGGTACCGCTGTCTCCTGGCTGGTGGAACAAAAGCATTAGAGCCTCTGACTGTCAGAAGAAGTGGATGGACCAACCACTCTGGCTGCTGAACAAAGTCCCAATCAAGAACATGAAGACCTTTCACCTGGACGTCTTGGTTAACTCACATTCAAGGTGGGAGAATGAGAGCAGGGGCAGCCTAAAGCACAGTCTACTCTATGTCTGCACAAGAGTTCTTGGCTCCCAGGCCTGTCCTCAAGACCTCTGCATAACTAATCACCTCTCCAGGACAAGCCTTGCTCGGTGTGAAGCTCTTCCTGCAGTGGTAAGGATGTTCATGCCACCTACTCATTCCAGACTGATTGCTTACTCTAGGGAGGGGCTCTCAGAGGGAGGATACAAAGCTGGGAGCCAGGAATTCCTGCTCTAATCCTGGCTCCACCAACAACTCACTGCATCGCCCAGGGCTCATCGCTTCAGTTTCCCACCTGTGAAGTGGGGACACTCCCACCTTTCTCCAGAGATAAGCCAGACTCAGAAAAGCAAGATCCAAAAACCAGATAGTATTTCAAGCTTCAGTTGCTGGAGTAAATGCCCCATGCTGTAGGACAGGGTGGGAAAGCTTCTAGATAGACCAAAAAATTTACATCATAGCAAGCACTAAGTACTGACTGCTGGGATCAGCCAACCTCCCGGGACTGCCTTCCCCTGCCTGGTGCCAACACACACACAGTCTCCCATCTTCTTTTGGAAACAGTTCGAAAAGTTGGGCCAAAGGCACAGCTTTCTGAAATCAGGGGGTTTGAACATCATTTATCAGCTCTTGAGAAACACTTTCATAACACTTTCCCCCACTGCAGATGCAATTCAGCCCCAGATCCTAGACACAGGCCCCAGGCATCCAGCTCTCCATGCCACAGGAGGCCTTGGTTGGACAGGCAGGTGGGATGGGGCCATTACCACTGGCCTTCTGCAGGGCCAGCCCCAGGTCCGAGCCCCTGGCACACTGTGGGTCACTGTGCTACACTTGCCCCGCACCAGCAGCTGGGCTGCACGATTGTACAAACTCAGGAAGGAAGTGACTCAAGGGTAAGCAGCAGTGGAAGAAACCAACAGCACAGACACCTTCTTGTCAGCGACGGCTTACGGCAATGAAATGGTTGGGGTCAATGAAGTGAGGGCATGGGAGGATGAGCTATCCTTGCTCCCAGAGCACCCAAGGAAAGGCAGAGCTGTGCCCCACAGCACCCAGAGAACGAGGACTGGCAGCTTGCATTTCCTTGAGTTGTTTGCTTTGAAAGGAGGCTCCAGCGCCCTTCACACACGGTTCTCTGCTGCCCTCCCAGCACCGCAGCGAACAGCCCAGCACGGAACTTGTCTCCTCCACGCCAACCTCCCAGCACCCCCTTTTTCGATATGGGACAAGGGGTGGGCTGCCATCGCCCAGAGCTCTATACACGGGAGCTTCAGGGCTTGGTGATAGCTCTAAGCTGTTCTGTTGCCCCTCTGCCAGAGGCCAGCAGGCAAGCGGGACAACAGAGGAAGAATCCTTCACCCTCCCTGGCCCAAACTCTCCTTTGAAGTTTGAAGGAAACAGAGCATGGACATCCTACAGCAGCAGCTGAAATGGCTGTCAGCAGCCCCCGCAGCACAATACAGCTTTGCACTCTTTTCAGTTTTGCAGACCAGGAGGCTCCCAAAAAGGCCAGGCTGGGGCAAACCATGTGGTGCTGCCAGACCTGGCCAGCAAAGTGGCTCTGTCCTGTCAGAGAGGCTGACAGCTCACCCCAGGGGCCACCATGGCTACCCAACCACGGGTGGGAGAGCGGTGGTCAGACAGCACAGCCACCCGTGGCTCTTGCAGGTCAGGAACCATTTGGCATGAGTGTGCCAGTGGGTCGTATCTGCCTGCTGAGGGAGAGGAGCACTGCGAAGCACTGCCGCAGCCATCGGACGTCTTGCTCTGCATCAGCAATGAAACTCTGCTCTGCTGAAGGCACAACGTGAGCCAGTGTCCTGGTCACTCGCTCCATGTGAAGCAGAGTCTTGTAGCTAGAGGTCACAAATGCTGCTGTTTGGCTTTGCCTGGATTTGGTTTCGCATCAAACCTTGCCATTATGAACTATAACGCCATAGTCCACCACAGCCATCGTGCCTGAAGTATCCACACTAAGCCTGATTTTCAAACAGCTCAAAAATGTTTCTGTCCGTGTAAATTTAATTTCCTTGCTCTTCACTCCCACAAATCTAATCTCCAAAGCCCTCTAACCGGATTTCAGTGGGCCCCTCAGGCTTCAGCATGACTTGCTCTGGCCAGCTGCTCTCCATGAACCAGGAGGACTGTACTTCCCCGGCACTTCATGTCATCTAATCAACTCCCCGGCCTGGATCAGATCTTCTCTGCAAAGGACTGGTCCTGTGTGATGGGCTTCCCAGCCCTCTCCTTAAGCCATCTTGAGGCTTCTCTGCCCAGCTCCCCTGCACCTTCGGACAGCCCTGCTGCTGGCAGGCGGCATCCCGCAGCCAAGCCCTGGAACCCAGCCGGGACCCCCAAGCAGCAGGGGCTTTGTGGCCCCGCCGCGAAGCTCCCGGCGCCGAGGCCAAGGCGGGTGTGAAGGTGGCGGAGGGGTGGTGCTCACCGCCGCAGCGCCGGGACCGGCCCTCCTGGGGGAAGCAGCGGGTCACCAGCCTGAAGGCAAGTTTTTGCTCCTAAAGCTGCTTCCACCCCCTGCCAGAGGGGCGCGAGCAGCCGCTGGAAGGGGACAGGCTGGAGGCTGCCAGCACCGGCGGGAGCTGCAGGGCCGTTTCCACACGGAGAGGCAGCGCGGCCACCCCGGGAGAGCTCAGCGCCACCGGAGCCAAGGCTGCACAGCCGCCGGACAGCCCGCGGCTCCCGGAGCAGCGCCCAGCACCGCGGCTGCACTTAGAGCCGAGGGCTTTGAGGCGGCCTGTGCCCGACCTGCGCCGTCACCTGCACCCAGGCAAGGCCGCGACCCTCCCGCAGGACGGACAGCCCCGGGCTCCGTCCCGCGGACAGACACCGCCGGGCCCGGCAGCCTGCTCGGCTGCAGCCCCGGGGAGCGGACGCCGCTCCAGGAGACGGCCCGGCGGGCTCGCGGCTCAGGTCACCGCCCGGCAGGCACCTCCTGGGGCTGGGCTCGCTCCGGACCCGCCCGCCCCACCGCCGCCCCGGGCCTGCCGCCTCCCCGCTCTGCTCCGGGCACCGGCGTCCGCCCGGCGCCGCCGCTCACCTTCGCGGGCCTTGAGGAGGACGGTGTTGGCGACGATGTTCTCCAGCTCCATGGGCCTGGGCGGCACCGCCGCCTCCCGCCCGGCCGTCCCGGCTCCGGCCGGGCTGGGCCCCGGGGCTGCCGCCTCTGCCCCGGAGGTCGGGAGGCTCCCCACGCGTGTCCGCGCTCCCGCCGGCCCCGCCCCCTCATGAATATTCGGCGGGAGGCGGGGCGAGGGCGGCGCGCGCGATGCTAATCGCAGCTGCTGATCGCTGACGCGCCCTCACACCACGCGCCGCCGCGGCCGCCCATTGGCCGCCGGCGACCTGGTCCCATTGACACCACGCCGCGGGGGGCGCGCGCGCCGCGCTGCCGTGGCGGCGCGGGGCGGGGGGCGGGGCCGGCCGGGCC
>JAVSBS010009182.1:0-23432 GCA_033124195.1 Coracias cyanogaster | reverse complement strand
GTCCCTTCCAACCCAAAACATTCTATGATTTTACTTTTTTCTTAAATTCTGGGAATCTTGTCTTCACTGAGTTTTCTTTCATGTTTTTCTATTTTCTATCTGCGAGAGTAAACCAAGAAAGTCAACCTGGTGTGTTTGTAATGGCTCACCTCTAAGCATGTAAAGTTTACTGACTTAGTTCACTGGAGAGGATGCCCCCAACATCTCTACTGATTAGTGCTAAGTGGAATTCAAAGCTGTAGACAACAATGTATGAATCACTTTTACATCTTTTAGCAAATAAGTGGTATATTTTCCCTGGCCAGGAATGGCTGATCTCTTTCAGCTGATCTTTAAAAGAATCCGCCTGTGATATACAACTGGTTTTGCAAAGTTACGTGCAACCATAACCTAACTCCCTCAAACTACAGAGAAAGGAAGAATACTAGTGTTAGAACTAGCATTAGTATTGCTGTAATATATAATTCCTGACAGTAACTTTACTTATTTTCGTTGTAATGGTCTCAAACAAATATCTTGGAACAAATCTCACAAACAGTGAGATCAAATCTTTCCCAAAAGGAACACTCAGACTACATGAGCTGTTGTACTCTCTATTCGTTGTACACAATACAGAAATTAGTATTTTTACAGTCTGAGCACACCTTCAAAAACCCCCCGTTCAGGGCTGCAGGGCACCTGAAGGGTCCAGAATGGTGCTTGCTGTCCCCAGACCTGAACTGGGTCTACACAAGATGGAATGTCTCCATGAGCTTCAGACTGACACAATGCTGGTTGCATCAGTCCAGAGTGAATAATCTGCAGACATGAGTTACTGGCACAATTAAAGCAAGAGCACAGCTGACTGACAAGCTGAACAAAAGAGCTTTGGCAAACGAACAGTGGAAAAGCATATAGAGGAAATTCACTCTTGGCGTTGAACACAGCCGAGTAAAAGCAGGACGAACTGCTGATTAACAAGCCCAGACTCTGCAGACCAAATACCAAAGGATGAACCACGGCAATAACATTCTGTTATGTCTCTCTGCGGCATGCATGCAATTTATCATTAAGTTACATTCCATAGGCAGCTCCAGCAGTACATTTTCACAGTCTAAGCAATGCATGTGAAATTTGGCTTGCAGCTTTAAAAAAAGTCAGAAGTACAGAGAATCCTGTTCCACCAACAAGAAAATCAAAGCCCTGTAATATTAGTTATAACTGCAATAGATTTTTATGACTCTACCACAGTTGGTTCACTCAGTAGGGTAGACAGTACACGGTTGTTTCTCAGAGGGTGCACATTTAACTGGGCTGTTGGAGTTTCTTCATGCTGATTCCTCCACTGAACTGTAGTAGGTTTGGGAGGCATGACTGTCTTCTAAAGAAGTCAGGTGGACCCCTCTCTGAGGGACATATTTCTCCCCACATTGACTAATTTGATTCTTTTTACAACTTCTGCCAGTTTGCTGCAGCAGTCAGGTTTACTAGTTTCTAGTTTTCTTCTCTAGGGCCTTTCTCACAGATATTTAATCTTCCTTTTCCCTGCCTGTGGTACTGAGGCCAGTGCAAGTAATTGACTACACAGAGCCATTACTGGTAATTTCATATCTATCCGAGGTCATTTGGAAATTTTGAGTGAATACCCTCTGCTCTGCTGTCATGCTTATTTGACACTTTAGTCTGAAGCAGTCCTGGAGACACTTTTGGTCTCATAATGGAACCTCCCTGTCCCCCTTTACTGACTACTGGTGCAAATAATGCATTTAGGTTTCCTGCAATGGCATTCTCTTCCAGAGCGCCTCCTTTTGCACCTCTGTCCTGTGCTGGCACCACCAGTTCACCGTTAGCCTTCCAGAGTCTGAGAAAACTGAACATAGTTTTATTAGGTTTGCATGTTTAGCAAGTCACTCTTCAAAATGATGTTGAACTATTTATTGTGGTTTTAATTAACTTCTCCAAGTCTATTCTATTTTTTCTTTCCATTGGAAATGGCTTACTTTCTGAAGGATGCCTTTTTACTCTTGATAACCATGTTCTCTACCCTTTTGACATGATAACTACGTTTGATAGTCAAAGAGGCTATTTAATGATATACATTTATGCTGAACCCTTATTGTGCCTTTGAGCAGGCTCCACGGGGACCATGCTGGCTGCTCCTTTATTTACTTAACCTTGCCATTTTAAGGTAAATTGCTGCAAAGCTTGATATTTTTTGTCTTTCTGTGAGGAGCTGAATTTGAGAATGGCAATGTCAGTACATAATTCTTTTCCTTGTACTTAGAAAGCTGGCAGCTTAGCTCTGCTGAATGTATCTTACCACTAAGCAGCACTGGCATCCAGGTACCTCAGTCAAAGTCTTAGCTCAGCTCTCACTCCTCAGGTGAGCCATTAGACCATCACTCCAGAGCTAAGGGGTACAGCTGCTCACAGTAGTAAAAGGACTACTGTGGCACACAAGACTATCTTCTGTGGCAGCTGTGAAAGAACCTTCTCAGGGTTAGACCATCGCCAGGTGAGCTGCTGCGCATGTCTAGAGGAGGCACAGTCCCCAGCTGAAGAAGCTGCAGGCAGAAATACTAGCCTGAGTTTCCAACTTTTCACATCCTCTGAGAAACAAAGTAATTTAGTCCTTTGGTGAAATGTGAAGTGGTAGGAGAGGTTTTCTGAACTCAATACTTTCATATCACACTTGACTTGCTACTTAAGTAACACAGTATGGCATTACCTGATTTCTCCAGTGCTTACAGCAAAATGACTTCATAATAAAAGCATTCACATTCGCCTATACAACGTCAGATTTTGCCAGACTGTTATGTTTCTAATCATGAAAATATAGCTTTATTCAGATGATAAAGTGGCCATATATAAAGAGCTCACAGGAGCAGGCTGACAAATAAACTTTTTATATGTTAGGTATGTATGGTGATGTAGTTTGTGGTGACAGCACATTGCTCAGAAGAGTAGGTCATATGCTGCTTCCTATTATACCAGTGTCAAACCAGAGAATTTCCATTGTCTATATTTCAATCAGTTCAACTAAGATAAAGATCTCTACACAGGATTTCATAGCCTTTTTTTGCCACTGTATAATATTAATAAAAAAAAAGAAAGTACTGTAGGGTTCAAATGACTTCCAATATTGTTTCTGATAATAAATGCACTACAAATGGTTTAGTCTTCTCCATTAATCATAATAAAATAATAAAAAAAAGGATTGAAATAGATTTCAGTAAAGGTATCAAGCCCTTCTGCACTGTTACAAAATTTAGGCATGTGTCTATCACAGTGACTGTCACTGGAAAACAGACACCTCAGGGTAGACATTGCCATTTTAGGTCTCACAATGACAGGATTTTGTATGGATCAAGTTCCCAGCTTTTAGATTATGTGTAGTAAAAATAAAGAAAGATTATCTAAATAAAGGAAAATAGGACGTTTCTGAAGGACAAGTTATAAGGCATTCAGCAAGCATCGTGTCACCTGCATGTATACAAGAACCACACGAAGGAAGATGTAAGCAGAGAGGTGGGATAGCAGAACAGGGTCTGGGAATGTGCCCACAAAGGTCCAGACTTTAATTCCCAGCCTCTCTCCCTGCTGATCTCAAGACCTGACTGGCTGGGGCAGATGTACTGTCAGCCCCACTGCCGGGATGCTGCCTGCCTGGGCTGACTGGACTCAGCAGTCCTTGCCAGGCCCGTGTTCCTCTGAGTGCTGTTGTCAACTGAAGGGGAAAAGAAAGCACCAAACGTGTCACAGGTTGGAGAGGCACAGCGGGTGATGGTCTAGCCTGTGGGCATTCCCCAACCAGAGCCCTCTGAGTGTTCACTTACCTGGCAGACCAGAGCAGGCAAACTGAACTGTGGGCACACAGAGACAGAGTGACAAAAGTAGGGCAACATCCATGCACAAAGCCTGAGCAGCTTAACTTACACTAATGGAAAAAGGGATTTGAATAGCTAAAACCTGGTACATTGAACTGAGATGAAAATATAACTCCAAGTATGTATTGCCTGGCTGTGAGAGGGCTGGTAGAGAGAAGTAGTGATATACATCATAATGCTGTCCTGAAGGATTTTTTTTCTCCCCCCCCCCAATATTTTAATAACACAGAGAGATGTTATTTCCAGTCTAAATAATTTCTTTTTTTGTATGCAAACTCAATAGCAATTGGAAATCTGGTGCAGGTTCAGGAGTGAGATGTATATATGTACGCTAATGTACAAACACCTTTTCACACAAGCATACAGATACTTACCCCTATACTTATCCCCCCTGCCTGCCATATTTCTCTGCCTCCAAATATCCATGTTTCATGATGCATGCTCACAGAAAATTATGGCAAAGAACCACACAGCAAAAACTTGTTTTTCTCTCAAAAAAAATAAAATCCAGTATAGTCTGTTTCTAAGTGATAAATATAAAATAGATATACTTCTAATTCTCAATTAAACAAATGCTGTACAAGAAAAGGCAAAGGGCTCATTCTATTAACATTTGTAGCAATTTAAAAAAATCAGAAATATTTCCTAAGTACCACAGAAGAATTTGTTATTTTTCTGTAATGAAACAACACAGAAGAAGAAATCTTTTGAATTTCAGGAGCCTGCTTCTATGTGAGAATTCCTAGCTAAGTCATATTAGCTCCACCATCCTCATTGGAGTGGGAATCATGTAGGTTAATTCTTTTTTTTCTGGATGAATTTAAGACGAAATATCGAGACTTCCCTGATGCAAAGAATATTGTCTGAAGAAGAAATGGGACCCAGGTCTGTTGCCATCTAGTTGTGTGCATTAACATCTAGACTTTCCAGCAGTGTCATGCTTACCAGAAAATGAATTTCCTACCTATTTTTTTTTTTTTCAGTCCCAGGATAACAGTAATACTTCAAAATAAACTAGTGTCATTTTTATTAGATGGGAGAGGGTATTTTAAGCGGATATATGGTTAATTTATTTCCTCTGGGGCAAATTCTGCCCATGTTTTCCAATGTGCAGTTTACGCTGCCATCAGTCGCACTTCTCTGGGGACAGCTGTCTGGACTGGCAGAGTGGTGAGGGTTGGAAGAAAAAAAATCCACAGGTTTACCTGCTCACTTCATGAATGAAGGTATCCCAATCCTTGCCTCCACTTCTGGCCTCCCTTGAGGGCCCTTCTGAGTATCAGCACTGTACCTAAAAGATATTTATTCCTTCTCCTTCATTTGAGCTGTGACAAAGCTTGCGGAAACTGTCATGTTATCCTAGGAGAAAACGAAGGATGTCTAGAATTACACTGCTCTTATCTACCTTTCTCATCCCCTACTTAAAAAAAAAAAAAAAGTGTGTTTTCTAAAAAGTTTTGCTAAAAGGCAGATAAACCTTGTCTCTCAGCAGTCAGTGACACTGAGCTACATGTAGTCCGTGGCGAAGGCATACCTAAGAACACGTTTCGTACTATTTCCTTTCTCTTTTTGGCACAGCATGGAATTTAATGATACATATACTAGAGCCAAACTACAATAGTTTTGACAGCTGTGGGGGAAGGGTGGTCAGCGTTGTAGCTAACCTCTTCACCCATTCCTACTGGGGAGAGGGTGCCTTGCAACTAGACAGATGGCTCCTACAGAAGGTCAGCAGAAATGTTCATGCATACTCTACTTATTTTTGCACAGTATTCATTGATTCAAACTGCTTCTGAGCCCCTTTCCCCCTTTTTAACAGGAATTTTATCATGTTTTTAAATCTTCGCCAATTTCAATGTGGCTAATTTAATTTCACACAAAAAAGTGTGGGAGCAGCAGTCTCGGTTCCCCTGGATAAACACTGGACTACGTGCTACTTGTGTTTGGCTATGTCAGCTGCGAGCTCTCTAAGTATGAAGTCCTGCCAGGCAAGACATAAATCTTTTGTCAATGAAAGGGGTACATTATCTGCTTCTCAGCTGTTTCTTTTCTAAGCAGCTACCTGAGGTTTAAGATAAATATTCAACATGGTTATTTAAAGAGAAAAAAGAAAAAACAGAACACTCTCTCTTATTGATCATGCCCACGCATTGGCCATTAATGGCAAATCATAGAGACCAGGGATGGGACCTCACCGCTTGTCCTACATCAGTCTAGAAATGCATTGGTGCAGTGAAAGGATTTCTAAAGAGGTAAGGAATTTAGCAGTACTTTGGCTGTAATACACTTTGTACCTTCTGAGGCAGTCCCTTGCTGTGAAGCTGCCAGGTTAACTCCTGAGGCAACCGGGTGCAACTTTGCTGGGTTAACAGATCTGTGCCCTGCTTCCCTGGGGACACGGTCTGTCCAGGCAAGGGACTGGGAAGAGGTTTATGTTGAACTCAGATCCTTTTTCTCAGCCAATGTCTTCTTGTTCCAAGGTATCTTCATACTGAAAAGTGTAAAGAAATTAAATGGATGACTAGCTAAATGCCAACAGCTTAAAGCTTCATGGATTTAGAAGCTCTCCATGAATCTAGTGAATATCTGCTCCATTTTCAACTCCTGTAGATGTTGAATTTGAATTCTGGTATTCCTGATACCATTTCAAAGTGATCTCAGCCTTATGTGGGTGAGCTGCTATGGTTACTCGGTACTGTTGGCCGTGCACTATCCCACTCCCCAAAACATCCCCAGTGCTTATCCCCAGCTTTCTGTGAAATTCATCTGTTTCTCATATAACTCCTCTTTAATCACCTGTGAATTCCTCACAGCACCACCTGTAAATTTGTCAGCTTCTCACCCTCTGATCTGTCACGTCCAGCATTGTTTTGTGCCATGTCCAGTAGCTTCTCATGTCTTGTTTTGCTAGGTGTGCCCCAGGCCAGGGCACAGGCAGTGCTCCCATTACCTGCCCACAGCCCGTGCAGCCAGCATCACAACCTCAGCCTGCTGCTGTGCCAGAGGAAAGCATGTATTCTGTGAGGACTGAGCAATAGTAGCTGTGGTATATAAAAAGTAAAATTAATGAAGTTTATGGATTGAATGTGATACCTCTTTCTCACGCTGCGTAGCTCCTGATCACTTATGGAATGAGTTATTAAGTGAGAGAAGATGATGTACCATCTGGTCCCATACAAAAGTAAAGCCCTCTGTAAAGCAAGAGCTTGAAAGGGATATGAAGATGTTTGTGACCAGCCTAAGGAACTGGAGGGAAGCAGCTTCAGTGGATGATGGGCTCAGATCTGACAAAACAGAACTTGGAGTTGAGCAAATTATAGTTTAGGAGAAATGTCTTTGAATGAGGAACGGAAAACTAAATAAAACCACAATGACTGTAGGAACCATAGATAAGATTATATACATTAGATTTAGTTAGGTCCTCAGAGGAAAATAAAAACACCTCAGTGTAGAAACAATCAGCTACAACAGTAAAGGGGATAGGCGGTCTTTTTGTATGCAACTTCGGAAAACCAAGCTATGTGTATATGATTTGCTGCTTTTTTGTTGTAGAAGGTTTTATCCCATTTTTATGATTTTAGGATTAAAAAACATTATCCAAGCCAAGCATAAAATGAGCAGCAGCTCATTCAGCACATTCACTGGAATTTCCAGCATATTTATCATTTTCTGCTGGGAGCATGGTTATAGCAATGATTAGAAAACAATATGGCAGGAACTCTTGATGTTAAACATTTGAGTTATGCATCACAGATTGTCTCAAATTCTTTGACTTTTTAGATTTAAATCTTTCCAAAGTTTTCCTGAAGCTTTTGGCACATTGTCTGCAAAATGTGTACAAGACAGACAGAAGATTCATGGAGGACTCTAGCCTTCTGTCACTGTTTAAACAGTGATGCTTAAACGTTTAGATTTACAGGGAACAAATCATTCTACATCAAAACCAAGGTGTTGCATGTTTATTTACAGACCAAGCTCCAGTAGTAATGTATACTTGTTATGGAAACTGATTTGAACTTAATTCCGAACCCTGTTTTGCACCAGGAAAATGTGAGTTTCATTTAACTCGTCTCTGTTTTCAATTAAAATTTGACAAAAGAAATAACCGCATTACCTATTTGATTTGCCAGAACTTTATCCCAGCACCACCTGTTGAGCCCTCGGCACTTGAATCCTGACATATAGCAGAGAACAAAATTATGCAGTTGGCATACTAACCAGCAAGGATGCCAACAAAAGCATAATATAGTCTTTGTACTCAAAGTACAACAAAGTATATATTAAGCTACCAACTGCAAAGGTTTAAGCAAGCCACATTTAATTATAGATGAACATATCTTTCCAACAAATAGCTCAGTAGAAAAATGGTATAGAAGTTAGAAAGGACCCTTTTTGTATAGTTTGCTTTGGTAAATATTGCAAGCTTAAAATAAATAAAGTTTCACAATACCGTAGTAGATTTACATTAGAGATGGCAGGAAGATAGTCAGCGAGTTTATACAAATAGATCGGTTCAACACTATCAGCTTCCCAGTTTAAACAAAGTACCCCATGTTCATTCCTAGTGGGGGAACCGACCTAGCGCAGCACTGGTCTTCCAGGAAGGTGGAAGAAGAGGCTCCTACAACTAGTCCAGATGAAAACCTGCCTTCTGCAAGTTACTTAAAAGGGACCAAGTTAGTAGGGATCAACTACATCTCTGACGTGTTTCCTGAAGCAGCGTTTTGCCAGGAAAGCAATCACAACTCCTGGCTGTTCAGACCTGAGATCTGCACAGAAGAAGGGACAGAAGTTGAAGGGAGATAGGACAGGTCAGTAGGGATGAGGCAAAACCTCTGTTCCCCAGTCTGCAGTCAGATGAGGGCTGCACAGGGGCTGTGAACTCATGGGGGATTTGCTCACTGGGAAGGGCTACCAGGGGTTCTAGCAGTGATGCTAGAGTTTTCAGAGTTTGTCCAAAAATGTAAGTTAAACAGCTGCATGCTTTTTAAGAGACTGTTTTTAAATACTAGTGACAATGACAATTTACAGATTTTTATCCCATCCCCAATAATCTTAAGAGGTAATTAAATCTGGAAACTTGATTATAGCTTTGCTCATTCAGAGAGACTGCCAGCCATAAAAATGACATTAGATATAAAGGGAGGATTGTCTTCCAAGATAAGGAGAAAACAAGGAATGAGATCTTATTCCCAGTCACTCAGAAATCATCACAACTGCCCTCAGATCCAAGGATGAGGTCCAACAACTCAAAGAGGACATTATAAAAGGACTGTCTAGTCCTTTACAAAACCAACTAGTTTTGTAAATAAGGCAACAAAGCAGCTGTAAATCTCAGAGTAACCAAAATATTTTTTTTCCTGTGCTAACTTTTGCACTCTGAGCTACTTATTAATTATTACCACTGTAGGCTCATACAAGCCTACATGGAGGAAGTACCTCTCGACATCTGTTAGCTACCACCAGATATAAACTTCTGACGTACAATTCTTGAACAGTATTTATGCAGCCCAGAACGTTTAGTGAGTAAGAAAGTCCTCTGACAGAAAGTGGAACATTTCAAATTGTATCCAGAAAAGTGGAGAATAATTTTGCAAATGGATTGCTTTCTTACCAACGTGTTGCAATAATCAGCATTCAGCAGAAATTGCGGAATCTCCATCTTTGGAGGGTTCAACTTGATTGCTTGCAGCCAGAGAAGAGGGTTGGACTATCTGACCTCCAAAGATTATTTCCAGCCTAAATTACCTATGATTCTAAAAATGACCTAAAGAAATCAGAAATATTTTCCTTGCAGTTGTTATTAAACTAGATTTTACTAAATGCAATTTTTTGTCTTACTTGTTTAAAGTTTAGAATTATGTATTTATTATTAACTGTTAGTAAATTATATTTTTGTTACTATAGATGCTTTAATACTTTTACATGATGCCATAGTACTTTTAGTATTTATTTACTTTCACGGGATTGATTACGTTTAAGTAAAATCCGTAAATTTTCCAGCAATATACTGGGTGCCTGTGGTGTAATCCCAGTGCGCCAATGAGAGTGCTGGCCTACAACTCTAAAATGGTGGCTTAAAACTTAACCCAATATCCTTAATTTTTCTGTGATGAACATCTAAACTGACCACTATTAATGAGAAAAAGTTGCCTTCAAATTTGTAATAGAAACTGTAAAACACTTGCTAAGAGATAGAGCATATCTAAGAAAGCCAAATCTAGGTGATCTCTCCTTCTTAATTACCTTTGTGGTGATCACATTACATTCAGGAAAATAAGACTAGGGGAAGTACACCTAAGGCAAATAGTTTGGCATCATCCACTTCTAGATTTCTCAGATGTCTAACAGCCAAGAAAATGTTCCATTTAATTCCTTTCAGATAGCTGATCCCATGTAATCTTTACTCTAGATGAAGACTTCCAATGAAATATCTGGATAGTGTTTGAATAAAGTATTAAGTCTCCCATAATAGAATCCATCATCTTCTCCTAATCCCTCTCTTGTTCAAAATAACTACAAATTCCTAAACTGCAATGTGGAGCTTTGTGTCTTATGACTTGATAAACTAGTAGGAAAACTCACTCCAGAAATGTACTGCATTGTTGACTGCCTTCCACAGTCTCTCCAAACATACCTAATATTTTTGCTGCCTTTCAAATAGCCTTGCAAAGACAGGGAAAATACTAGAACAGTTCCTTGCCCATCAGACGTGTAAGGAAGCTGCAGGTGGATTGATGAGCAGTCTGAGAGCTCTACAAGTGGCTTTTTCACCCTTGACTGTACTTTTTGGGATTTAATGAACCCACTCTGAATATTTCAGGCTAGCATTCCAGCTTGAAACTGATCTTTTTGCACGTAAAACAGCCATGAAAACTGTGAAAATTGACAGGTAGATTACAGTGAGCTGTACACCTTTTCAGGCAATCTTTGAAGACTGTTCAGAGTAACCTAAATGCCTCAGATGCTGCTCAGCTTCATTGCAATTCAACAGGTAATTGCTATTAGTCCAATTCACTATTGAATTTAATTCCATTTAAATCTGGACCATTTGGGAAGAGTTAATTATTCTAGAATTAAATGTCACTAGTTCATACATTAGAGTGTTTTGTGGTGCAGCACTCCTCCAAGCAAGTGCCCCCAGTTTCCTCTCATTGTTTGAGCATTCTGATAGCACACACGTACCCTTTAGCAGAAACCAGAGACGCTGGGGATCCTTTCACTTTAAGCTTGAGTTTACCTATCACTGGAAGGTGACTGAGGTCAGCTGGCTTAAAATGACTGATCTATAACCCACACTTCCTGAAGGGATAAAGTAAATCCAAAGAGAGTCTCATAAATTCCCAGGGAGATCTTAGTATCATAAAAATAGACTTGACACCACTCCAAAGTTCAGCCTCTGCCTTGACAAAGAGAAATAAAAATCAGTCTTGGCGCAGATCCTCCTCAGGAGATACTTCTCAAAGTGCTACTGAGCAGTCTGCACCTTCCTTGTCTTGTGGTCACTCGTCAGTGATCCCTCTGCCAGCTTTCACTGGCAGTCAGAGCCCACAGTTGACTACAAGTGTGAGAGAAAAAGAACAATGTATGTCCATACTTTCCCATCTGCTTCTCTCTGTCTCCCCCTTTACATCATTATTTGTGAAGATACCTCTGTAGACCTGGGCTCAGGGCGATTGACGCAGGGCAAAGGCAAGTGTTTCTATAGAAAACATTGAACAGAGTTTTATAGAAACAGCTCTAGGAGCTTAATGTATTTGTCATATTAATCTTGGTATAATTTTTTGAACCACCTATTGGAGATCTACATCAAGAATAATATTTGCTATTGCATTCTGTGGAGTTTTTGCAGAAACCTGTCCTATTCTGCTACCTGCCCATCATAATGGTGTCAACCCTGCTGCAACCTGAGCCTTTTACTGTCCTGGAAGCTGGTTGAGATTTACCCAGGGCGGTTTCCCAACACAAAGTGATTTCCTGTACTGAATGACTGAACTGTTGCATTGAGAGGAGAAGGAATTTCGTTTCACTGTCACCCCCTGAGCTAGCAAGATGATTCATCGGTTTGTTTATGTACTGAAGGCTGCCAGTGAGGAGCACGCTTTGGTAAGGGGCACTAAAACGGGTGATGATTTCATTTGGCAGCACCTGATACTAAATATTTACATTGGCACTTACCCATTTAAGCAGCTATGTAGACTCGGCAACTTAGGAAACAAGCATGAAATTATTACCATAAATTGTCTTCTAAGAATTGTCTTGATTCATGATTGTCTTTAAATATATAAACACATTTTACCACAATGATTTTGCCCATTTTAAGGGATACCCGATACACAAGAGACTTTTTCCCTTCATTTGGCAGTAAAGCCAAAACCACTACAACTCTTGCCAAACCTGTTCAAAGTTTACATGGATTTGATTGGACAAATGCGGTGGAAAATTATATCCAATATTTTGGGTACTGGCCCATGCATATGGGATGGCCTTTACATCTCAGCAGTGCCTCTTCCAACTTTTAATGCAGATTTCTAAATTAAGTTTGTTTTTATTTGGATTAGAATACGGAAAAAATAAATGATATGAAATAGAATGTCATTTTGGCTCCGTAAAATCTAGTTCTTCCTCATGCTTTTTTTTTCTAATTGGAAACAGTAGCTAGTGAATTCTGCTCTGCTTTTCTTGGATGCTGCTGGTTCAGGGTTATCTATTGCCTGTAAGAACAATTGCTCCTCACAGGCTATTGAAATAGATCATGTTGTGATGGAGCTAGAGATGACACAACGCTAAACTGGAGGTATCTGGTACAGTGGCAAAAAACATGGGGCTTGTCCCGTCTCACTACCAACTTCATTAACTTTCTGTGTGGTGGGTAGTTGAGTGAAATCAATAGGGTATTCTGCTGGACTTTTTAATGGACTATATGTTATCAACAAGAATTATATTGTAATGGAGAGGCTCCCTTTTCCCCTCAAGTTTCAACACTATACAAGAGGAGAAGGGAAAACAACCTGTTTAAAAATACCTCAAATCTTATTTTGAAAGATTACATTATTTTGCATGTCTGTGAACTAATCAAATTTCAGATTTTTTCAATGTCACTGGAAAAAGTCACAACAGAAATATTTTGCCAAGAAGGAAAGTTTGCAGACAGCAAGCTCTGCTATTTGCTTGGTTGTCTTTGGCACTCTTAGTATTTAAATCTGGAGTTCCAGGACTGTCGATATGTACAAGACTCTTAACAGGAGTTATAAGCGGAGATCAATAGTTATTCCCGCAGCAGGTCATCAGGCACATAACTTACTGGAGTGGAAGGCTCAGTGCTTTTGACCTCTTCTCCCACCTTGAATAAATCTGAGGCTAGGGCAAGCATATCCATGGTCTCAGGGTGGGTCCTTCTGGAAATTCCTCCATTAAGCAGAGAGCCTTGGGGAAAGAATTAATTCCTTTAACCTGGTTTGGTACGGTGCTGGCACATGAAACATGAGCATGCCTCTGACAGCTGGTAATACCTAGCTGCATTCACAGAGGGCTTGGGTCCCACTCAGCTTCCCGGGTTAACCATTTGCTACGCTTGCAGGTAAAATCTGATAAGGAAAGTTAAGTAGGTGTCTAAACTAGAGTTGGTCAGGAGAATAATCCTCTAACGCAGAAATGTCCCCTTCTGAAAGCCCCACCTTCCTTCTCATGACCTTTCTGAGGGCCAGGAGACTGCTACTCAGTGGCAGAGTAGTTCGGGAATAGCTGCGGGCAGGCCCGGCCTCTGCTGGGCTGCGGGGCCGGGGCACCGCGGCGCGGGGACAGCTCTCCTTCCCTTCCCTCGGGAGACCAGCCCTCAGAAACTCGCCTGCGTGTCTGCGCTATAGCGAGGGCACCCCCGGAGGACCCGTCTCGCCTTTGCGCAGCGATGGCTGCGCCCGCACCACCGCCTGTTTGGAACTAACGGGCATAGGCCACACCGGGCTGCGCCCCGCTCCCAGCCCCCGCGGCCAGCAGAGGGCGCTGCCGGCCCGGCCCGGCGGGCGGGCGGGGCTGGCGGCGGCGTGTGCCCGGGGAAGGGGCCGGGGCCGCGGGTAGAAAAGATAGCGATGAGAAAAGCGTTTCTCGGGAGGGTGGTCGGCAGCGTCCTTGTGCAAAATGAACTGCCCGTCTGGAGTTCCGCAGGGAAGGGAAGGCGGCCTGTCCCTGGCGTTTCAGTGGTTTAATTTTTCCCTCTGGTTTACTTCTCCCCTCCAGCTGAGAACTCTTGTTCAGCTCCAGACACAGCCGACATAAACAACGTCCCCTCCTCCCTTTTCCTTTTATTTCCCCCCAAATTTCCTTCTTTGTTTTCTCCTGTGGTTTGGGGACTTTTTTTTTTGGGGGGGAGGAGGGGCTGAAGACAGAGGGGCCTTTTGTTTGGAGCTGGACACCCAGGGGTGTCTCTTAGCACGGTTATCAGGGGCTGGGAAAAGCCCCGTCAGCCGCCCTGCAGCCCAGTCTCCCCGCGCAACACAGCAACACAGCCCGGCGCGTCCCAGCTGCTTCCCGCAGCACAGGCCGCGCCGCTCCTTCCCGCAGCACAGGCCGTGCTCCTTCCCGCAGCACAGGCCGCGCTGCTCCTTCCCGCAGCACAGGCCGCGCTCCTCCTTCCCGCAGCACAGGCCGCGCTCCTTCCCGCAGCACAGGCCGCACTGCTCCTTTCCTCTTCTTGGGTCATGTTCAAAGCTTGGAACCTAGTGCAGCTATTTCTAAAACCTCTTCCTTAAATATCTCGAACTGCAGAGAGGACAAGAAATCCTAGTGCTTCCTCCTCCTCTACGGATGTGTTTTTGACTGTGCTTCAGTGTTGCTCTGAACTTTGTGTCGTAAATACCTACACGTAAAAAACCCACAGAAACCACTGGGTACATTTATAATATTTCTCTATTCTTTGATTCTGTAATATGAAATAAAATGTATCAACCATTTAGGTTAACCTTTCTATGCTTAAAAAAATAATGAAAGATGACAGTTTATGGCTTTTCCCCTCTGGATGGCAGTAACTCCTGCTTAAACATTCATGACCCATGACTGCAATATCCCGCAGCAAGGGATTTCCTTTTCTTTGTCAGTGTGCTATCCAAAAGAAACATTTATTTTCATTAATTCTATGGTTTTTTCAAATCTAAATTTGAAAGCTAAGTAAGGTTTCAAATAAGGAATCTGTTTAATGTAAAAATCAAATCGCATGAGTTCTATGTATAAAAACAGAACAGGAATCAGAAGAAAGGAATTGATGCTGGGTATTTGTATCTACTTGTGTCTGATTATGTTTCATAAAAATCAATGAATGTTGCTGATAAAATCAAATTCCTCGACACTAAACAATGAAGCAATTCAGAAGATACAGAAATGTCTTGACCTGACAGTGTAACAGAACATCTGCCCCTTTAAAATGTTCTCCTTGTAACAGACCACATCTGGATTTCCCGACTGTTCATTACAACATGAAAATTTAAAACAGAAAATACATCGAGTAAAGATGATTTTCAAGCACCTACTGCGCAGCCATGTAAGTTAGTTTGAACAAGAGGTAGGAGAGGGAAATAAGCCCTCCTCCCTCCACATCTGACCAAATAACATTTTTTCAGTAACAAAGCTACATTTACATGTAGGACTTGGGTCCTCTCACCAGCCAGGGCTAGCTGCATTGCCTTGTTTTACTGCTGGTGAAAATGAGGCAATTCAGAACTACCATTTCCAAAGATATCTATATTTATACAACTGAATCTGCACTTTGAGGGTGACCCGAGTCCCTTGACACCTTCTCACTGACTCTAGCCAGCTGAGGTCTGTCCTTCAGACCCAGATCAGAAATCAGCCAGCCTGGTTTCTGGGGTGCTGCAAGGGCAGTGCTCCCCAGCAACAGCAAATGGTGCCTCTGTTTCCTAATATATATTATTCTATCAGGGAGAAAGTAACTAATTTTACGTGTGCCTTCAGTCCTTGGTCTGTGGGCTGAGATGGCTGGTGGGGATCTAAGAATGGTTTTTGAGAAATGAGTTTTTTTCTACCAAGAGCTTAAAGATGCCAGCTACTGTGTAAAGTTTATCTGTTTTCAAATGGAGAAAAAAACTTTGTTCCTGCAGCTGAGAAGAACACTTCTGCCCACAACTTTTTTGGGGGGAAAAAAAAAAAGGGGCAAGTTTATGTTAATTTCTCCAGAATCAAGACGCTGTTCACATTTTCCCTCCAAATTGCTAGTGCTCAGAAAAGCCAGTTACTTATACTGCTCTATTTCTACAACTACTGTTCTGATCTTCAATAACACAATAAGGTTCTGCCCATTCGTTTATCCTTCCTGCATCTGAATGAGGGAAGCAAAACAGCTTTGTGGTAAACAAGCCAATCCCATGAAAGGTCCTACCTAAGCATTGGAAGTCCTCTGTGGTGATAGAAGCATCAGCGCAGCACTGGAAATGATGTGGTTTGGGAAGGCATGATGTCTCCTGAGTTTCTCTGGCAGACAGGGAAGCAAACTTTGTTACTGTCCTCCTGGAAAAAGAATGCCATCTGCATGGTGACATGAACGTAGCTCCACAGTGAGGAGGGAAGCAGGGAATCACTGGCATACCATCTTGACCTCCCCTGCTTTATTGTCCAGGTAATTTTCTTGAGGAGTGTAGCAGAGCTGCTCAAGAAGCTTTCAAGACTGAAGATACCAGTGAGAGATAAACAGCAAATTACTCCAAGCTATTGCCCTGGCCTCTTTTTTTGGAATGTCAGGAAACCTGAAAAATAAAAATATGGGTGCACATAAGAAAGTGATATCACAGCTTGCCACAAAAGCTGAACTTCCAGCCTTTCAAAAATCAAATGAAAGTAGATAAATAATTTGTTACACTGGTTTTACTGCAGGTCCATACCATTGAGATTCCCTGATTTGCTGCAAAATTTTGCCTGAAGACTTCATTAATTTCTGGACCTGGCACCAATTTGTCAGCAGAATATAAAGCACTTTGAGAAGCCATCCCAAAAGGTTCCTCCTTAGCACGTTTGTGAAGGCCCGTTGCTCCTCATACAGACTTCTGAGTTCGGGAAAGAAAACAAAGAAAGAACAAGAAAACAAGTAAAGAGAAAATATGTGACTGATGGCATGTAGTTCTTTTCTGTCCTATTAATCATAGTCCTCCCTTCTTGCTTCAGTGTGTGAATTTGCCTTGCTAGCAGGTAAAAGAAGGACAGACAGTAAAAATTATTAATTGGATTAAATGGTCATCTGCAGATTTATTTTTATTTTAATTTTCTAAGTATGAGCTTTGTCCAGAATGTGAGGGGAAGGTTTCTGCCATGACCGCGACAGCTACCAAGTACATCAGCTCTCTCAAGCTGCCCGGTGAAGAATTTGAGCAGCATTCTGCATAGTTTCTTTTTGAAAAAGATGTAATTCATAAACCTCCTCTTTCCCTTCGCTCCAGATCATGTCTGTACTGGTTTCCTAGACAGTGGTATGTACACATAGCATAGTAGAAATACAGAACACATGCAGCAATGCACTGTTTTAAAAACTCTATTCTTCACCTCCTGATATACTAAAACAGAGGCTGATAGAAAACAAAGATGCTTTCCTGTGTGGTGCAGGGTGCCACTGTGACAGCCAAAGTCAGGAGAAGAGAAGGCATACAGAGTATTGCAGGCTGAGGTCCAAAATAGAAAGATTTCAAGTTTATTGTGAGGACAGAAGAGCATTGTACACTTGAATTTCTAGCTGTTGGCACTGTAACTATGCCCAGTTAGTCAGAAGGTTAGGTTGTAGCTAGAATTCAGTTCGAAAGGAGATTTCAAACAGATTAAAAATTTCTGTTCATTACAGGCTCCTACAGGAAGTGAAACTCTCTGAAAGATTTTCTTTTTGAATTGTGAACCATTCTTTAAATTATGATCAGAGGATACAGTCATTTTGGATTCTACTTTGGAAACACATGTATGGGATTTCTGCTAGCATTCCTAATGTCTGAAGTTACAGAACTGCCAATAGTTTGTCAAGAAAATGCTCACTCTGGGCTTGTTTTAAAATAAAGAAAAAGAATGTAAAAATCTGCTGGGGACAGCAGCCCTGTCTCCCAGACTAGAGATGGTTTGCAAATCTAGGAGCTCAGATATAAGTGCAAGGTGATCTGCACTGTGTGGAAGGAATGTGTAGTTTCTCTGGAATGCTTCCATGTTGTTCCCCAGACTAATTAGCAAGAGCAGCCTTCCAGGGCCTTCCAACAAGATGTAAACTTTCTTGCTTCCTCTTGCAAATGCAGTGGTAGCAGTGGACCTTACAGCACAGCACCATTGAAATGAGGGCAGGATTGCCCTTTAAGTCATGGGATAACAGCGGGATCCCTTCTAGAACATGCCTTCTGCTAGATGCTGCATGAAGTTTTCTGAAATGCTATACGAATGGACAGTACAAATAGAATTTATCATAGTTACTGCTACTTTCAGGTTTGTTTCACCTGAGCAAGGTCTTGTTGGCTTGTCTTTCTGTATAGCGTCAACTGCTGATCCTACCTGCAGGAAATCAAAGGAAAAAAAAGTTTCTCTACGTGGGATTAAAAAGATTTGCTTAAAAAGAGCTGTTGTATAAAAAACCCCCATGCTTTCTGGGTTGCTGGAGCTGCCTGAGGCAGACTTGTCATTTTTGATAATATATTAAGGACAATACATCAGCATGCCACAGAAAAAGATTTCCCAGGATCGTGTATGCCTTTTGTGCAGTAGTAAGCAAGAATGACTAGGAATAAAAGGGCAAACTGTGGTGAAGCATGTCTGTGAGTGAGGAATGCAAGGGCAGAGAAGACACATATAAAAGTAACGCCCTCCACAAGCCGTGAAGGAAGTTAGCAAGAAAGGTAGTGTAGAGGGGAAAGCAATCAAAGGCAAGTACAGAGAACAGGCACGCATCCAAAAACTCACCCATGCAACAGGGCTGGCTGCTGGGAAAACCCAGAGCAATCCAGAAGAATGCTTTTTTCATGGGATGGCACAACTGGCTGCAGAGATGAGGTCAGTTTGACATCCATGAGCTCCTTCCTGCCGACGCTGCTGAATCTGAAGAATTTATTGCAGAACAATCTGAGCAGTATCTTGAATCCTGAAACTCAGTTTCACACCATTAAACCACAGCAGTTCAACAGTCAGGGACTATAAGTGAAAAGAAAGGACAGAGTCAAGTTGCAGGAAGCCCAGGTCCAAGTTATATCTAAACTGATTTATAAACTGGTTTCTTTGGAAATTAGCAGCATGTAATACCTCCCTGTGCTCCTAGCCTCCCCAGTTGTACTGTGTGTACCTGCATTTCCTGCCTGGTTTGATTTCTTCTGCTCAGTCCTCTGCTGCACTCTTTGGACCTTGCTAAGATTGCAAAGGCTCTTCAAAGTTACAGAATGGTCCCTGATATAATCAAGTTGTAGTGACCCTCTTTGGTGAAACTATTTGCAAGCCCAAATATTCCACTGTTCTTGCTTGTTACTGCCAACTTTTTGCAACTGAGATGGATGTATTAGATAAAAAACCCCATGGAAATGAAAATCAGACCTTTTCACACTCTCCTTTGCTTCAAGGGACACAGAAAAACTGGAAGAGCCCTCAGATGGTAATCAACTTTTGCATTGCCTATAATTTTTCTGTCAGCAGCACACTGGCGGCTCAAGACAGCAAAGACGTGAGGATACAAACCCTTGCATGGACAAATATGCCCAGATTCTTCGAATTTGTAAAGCTTGCACTAACAGTTACCAAAATCTATGTAATGAATTTCTGTTGATTTTGGAAGGCTGACCAGAATGCCTTTATACAACTTGCTCCAGGCAGCAAAGCTTCATGCGTTTGGAGGTAATCAACACATCCTCTCCTCCTTTTCACATCTTTTGCATCTTTGCAAAATGACTTATCCCAGTATTGTTCTAATAAAATTTTGAAAGCTTGTGATTGCTCAGATCTTCAGTACAGCAATGTCCTTTTAATGATCCCTCCTCCTCAGATGGGTATGCATAACAAAGTGTTTTGATTTGCACCCAGACGGCCAAGGTCTCATGAAGCCCTTTCCAAGGCCAAAAATTGCCAAGGTGTATAGTTCTTGTCTAGGGGACCATACCCCCTTTTCTTCAGTAACCACTCAATTTAAGGGTGTAGAGGCTGCTATGGAAATCCAACGTCACCCGTCAAATCCCTTCTGAAAGGTATCTGAGAGCTGATCTGTATTTTACAAAGCAGCTGCCAAAAGGACCAGTGATGCTAAATCAGGGATCAGCAAGTCATTAGTGTATCTAGCACACACTTAGATTTTCTCCAAGGTTACAGGTTTTCTTTTGGTCATCTTTCTTGGCAGTATAAAGAATATCATTTTTGCACAGGTTAAAGAAATACTCCCTTTTGACTGATGGAAGTTGTTTGCTGCACATGGAATTGAAGCAAATGACATGATTTGCTCAATAAGAATTAACACAAGAGTTTTTATTAAAAATACTGCCTTTTGTTTCATATCCTTAAATAGAACTATCAAAAGTATCTGGTGGCTAAATAAAGAATAATAAAAAAATAATAAGCCCTGAGTGTGGCCCCTTCTGAAGCCTTTGATCATTCATATGCTTTGGGAATAGACAATTGCAGTTGAACATTATGCTTAAGACTTGTCCCCACTTCTTCACTTCTGATGGCTTGTTTTCTTCTGTTGTGGCCCTTGGAACCTACATGATACGATTCATTGCAGATAGCACCTGAAAGCCTTCAAAGGAGTGTGCATCTGCACATGGAAGACAAAGCAGCTCGAAACACTCTGACTTACTCCCATCACCAGAATGGATACAGAGGGAAAAAGCTCTCCCTGACCTAGCATTTCTTTTGCTGCATGTATGGGCATGAATAGCAGGAGGTGGCAGAGTGTTGATTTCAAGCTTTAAAACTTAGCTCTGCAGAGGCTGCTTCCAACAGGTGACTGAAATAAAGAAAGAATGGGGCTCTTTTCATATTGATAGATCCAGCTGAATCGTGAGTATTCTTGCAAGTGTGTGAGGCTCTGATAAGAGTTTTATCAAGCATGTATTACATCAAGTGGTTGCTACACTGGCCCTCTATAATCAGCTGGTTTTCCTAGCAACAGTACTTGGACAATAAGGTCACATCTATTGAGGGAGCACTTCACTGTCAGTGGAGATGCTGTTACAGTAATTCATGCTTGAGACCAGGTGTAAAGAAGGCCAATCAGGCCCCAGGTTTAAATATGCCCCGATTCTGGAAGAACTGAGGATCTTTTAAAAATCCTGTTCAGGGCAAACTTTGGTTCTGCACATCTGAGAGTTCCTCCATCTTCATGAGAAAGAATATGTATTTAATAAATTCCTTGGGGAGTCAACAGAAATAACTGTTAGTAATTAAACACCAACCAGTGAGAAATATTCTTTCCAGATGTGTTTTTAATACAACATGTAATTAAGCTAGAACAAGGTTTAAGGACTTTGCACAAAAGCTTTAGTGGCAACGCAGAGGACAGAACTGATAAAGAAAAAAGAGAAAGGCCCATGAATATAGTTTCTTTTGTTACAATGAGACTGAGTTTGCAATTTCTTGAATTAAACTGGGACAGAGTTTGAGCGACTGCAAATTTGTGAGAATACTGAAAGATTTCAAGCATTCAGTTTTTCATCACTAGCAATGTTAAAATCCTTGGGTAAGATTAATCTTTGTCTCATACTCAAATAAATAAGAACGAATTCCACTTAGGAAATGCAATAGTTTGATTTAAAGGAAATGATTTCTGACCATTGAAAAGTGGTAAGAGAATATGTCTTGCATTGAAAATAAGAGCCAGCCTGCCCATAGACTGCGATCTATGTCTGTGTACCTCCTCTGAAAGAAACCTGATGGTTTTTCCTGAAGCTATTCTGGGATAATTGTATCTTTGTCCATTATAAATTCACATACATTTTTACAAGCAAAGCAAGGGTCTCATTGGCGCCATTAGAAATAATCCTTTAAGAGATTTCCAAAGATAATGTCTTGCTTAACTTCAACAGGGAGTTAACTAAACACTCCCCAGAAATTTTATTTTTCCTCAAAAGCAACAATAGATCCCTGTCAATGTAAAGTAAGTCATACACAATCAAATATGCTGGCATAAAAGTAGTCATGCTGTCACTCCTATAAAAAGTAAATAAATGTTGCCAATAAAGACATGCCAACTGGTAAGAATAAACCTTTTGTTTTAAAGTATATATAACCAAAGAATATTTTATAAGCTTTTAAAATTCATTAAGAGTCAGGCCTTGGTTGTTTGGAAGTCTTTCTCAGTGACTGTATCACCAGAAGATGGTTTGGGGTGAATTTTGCATTTTCTTGTATAGAGGCCAAAAATATTGAAAAAAGAGCTCAGTTTACTTGAAACTGGATCCAATTCTTACTAGGTTGTCAAGGAAAGAGGGTAGAAATAAATTTGTCCTGGTCTGTCCTTTCCCTGCAACCCTATCCACTGTAACTAGCACTAGGGAAGACTTTTTTTTTTTCCACCTACATCTTATGCTTCTTTTTGGTGTCTTGGGCTACCCAGAAAGGTAGGGGACTTTCACAAGTCTCCTGAAATACCACACCCTGAATTCTTATGGACTTAGATAACATAATGGCTAATGAGTTTGCACTTATCTGCCAAACAAATGAGTATTTTTTTCATTTTAAAAGTGTTAAAACATTTCATTGCACTAGAAAACTGTCATATGAAATTTCTATGACAGCTGTTACAGTGGAAGTGTCACAGGAATTAACATATAGGAACATCTTAGGAGCCCATATAAAGCGATATTCTCAGTGCATTCAACCGCAAGTATTTCAAAAAGGAGGCAGGCAGTAATCAGGACATGGGCTAAAAAATGAACAAAAGTACTTGGATTCATATACAAACTTTCCCAGAGAGTACTGGAGTTGAGATTTTCAGTACCGTTCTCTTTGTGTCCTAACGCTGAGAACAGTGCAGTTACACATAGAGGACATCTCCTCCTTGCTTACATCCTCCTGCATAAAGACTTTCTATACTTTACAGTAGCATACTTTACAAGGTAGCTAAGAGCTTGCAGATCCCCTCTTTGCAGTAGAGTGAACTTGCACGTCACCGAAATGTTCAAACTTCAATGCTACTTACAGCTGGGCTGGTTCTAGGAGGTAACTGACTCTCCTACAGAAGTGGTTCTGCACTTTTTCTGGAGACTGGGGCAACGTTATCTGTGAGACAAGGGAGACCACCGTCATCACTTGCAAATGAAGATACAGGACAGAAACGGGCTTCTGCACCTTTAATTTAATGGAAAAACATGCAAGTATAAGCTGTCTCTCTTACAGTAAGACTCTGTTATATGATATATTTTCCAAGGTGTGTGTTTATACCAAGTCTAAATGTACAGTATGGGGATTTAATTCTGGAATGGGCTTATACTTCCCATGTAATAAAAATGGCTTGTGTCAGTCAAAGTATCAGAAAAAGTGTGTATATTGTTGTTGTGCTGGTTCAGCCATCATCATTTCATGCTGCCATCAGTTGCCTGATCACACAGGCCAACACTGAACTCAGCA
>JAVSBS010009181.1:0-10255 GCA_033124195.1 Coracias cyanogaster | reverse complement strand
AAGAAAAAAAAAAAAAAGAGCGAAGAAGGGAAGGAAAGAGGGGAAGAGAGGAAAAAAAAAAAAAAATAAAAAAGAAGCCGTCCTCCTCCCCTGCCCGCGGAGCCATGGCCGGGCTGCGGAGCTGCGGGCTGGGGCTGCTGCTCTGCCTGCTCCTGGCCCGGGCCATGCACTTCCCCGACTACTCCTACGTGCTGGAGGAGGAGGAGGAGGAGGACGCGGAGCCCCTGGACTACAAGGACCCCTGCAAAGCTGGTAGGACCGGGGGGATGCGCGGCGGGGGGCGGGCGGGCAGACAAAGGGGCGCGCGGGGATGGGGGGGGAGTGAGTGTGAGTGGGTGTGAGTGAGTGTGAGTGAGTGTGGGTGGGTGTGAGGGTGCCCCGCACTTTGGGGAAAACTTGTGTTCCGCACCCCCGGTGCTGGCCCCGGGGCCGGGGGCTCCCCGCTGCCCCCGGGGATGGAAGCGGGGGTGCGGGGGGCAGCGCCAGCCCTGCTCGGGGATGCAGCTGGTTGTACTTAGGGTGGGAAGCAGCGGGGGGGGGGCTGGCTCGGCGCCCCGCTTTCTCTGTCCCCTGCTCTGGCCGTATCGGCAGCTGTCAAAGGAGGCGAGCAGCTCCCCCCCCCACCACATCACACCCCCATATTCCACCCCAGAGCTGGACCCCATCCCACTCCCCCATCCCACCACATCCCACTCCCCCACCCCAGCCCCCTTGTCTTTCCCCTTCTCCCCCAAACCGCAGTCGGAGAAAGCTCGTCCCTCCCCCCCCCGGGGCTGCAGCCACCCCGGGACACCCCGACCAGGCTTAGTCCAGGAGGAGTTTGGCCCCCCCAGGGTCCCTCTGCGCTGGGTCAGGGGGTTGCTGAGGTGTTCTGCAGGTTTTGGAAGGGCTGGGGGCAGGCTGGGTGCTGTTGGGGGGGTCAGTCGCTGTCTCTCAGAGCGAGGAAAGGGAGATGGAAGGATTTGGGGTTGGGGGGGGGAAACTGAGGCACAGGAGAGACACGGAAGGGTGAGCGTGGCAGTGGGGGCTTGGGTCTGGCGGGTCCTGGCTGGAGGATCACGTTTCTCTTTAATGGCATTGTCTGCTCTGGAAGGCGTCTGTTGATATAACTCTGTCTACATGAGGGCTTTTTTCTGGCCAAAAATCCTTCCCTTCCTGCCCTCCCGGGCTGAAACAGCTCGGCTTGCAAAACTGTCCGGGCAGAGCCGGCTGGAGCCCCCGCTTCGCTCCCACCGCACGCCACAGACACGGCTTCGCCCGCCGGGAGACCCCGGATTATTCAAGGTGGCTTTACCACAGCCCCCTCCTCGCCCCGAGACCCCCATCGCCTCCCCGGGCCAGCCAGGCGGCTGCTCCCCCCCGCTCCTGGCTTCCCTGCCTGCCTTTACGAGATCCTTATGTGACTAATTTAATTAAGGCAGCTCTTCCCCGGGGGCCTGGGGGGGGATCAGGCCCTGCCACGCACCCCAAAAGCCGGGAATTTATCCCCACTTGGGCTCCACCAAAACTGCGATGGCAAAGGCTCCAGCAGCGGGGGCTTCTCGGTGACCAGAGACCCCCCCCCAACCCATGACAACCCCCTGACCCATGTAGGGGCTCGGTTTGGTTTTGGGGTGACGCTTCCACCCCCTGAGCTTCGGGCAGCGCCGGGAAGAGCTGAGCGCCGAGGCCTCGACGCCGCGGCTCCCGCCGGGAGAAGGATGTGGGTTCCTTGGCACGAGTCCTGCCGGAGGGATCCTGAGGCCGCCCGCCCAGGCAGGACGGCTGCTCGCCGGTGATGCCGCCCGTCCGCAGCCGTGCCAGCGGGCCGTGCCCGCCGCCGCGTGGGAAGAGCCGCCCGTGCCGCCGCGTCGCTTCCAAGGGTGCCAAGACGGGCTCACTGGGAGACTCGGCCCTTGGACCAGCCCCTGGGCAGGCAGGGAGGGAGGAATGAGCCGTGGCCCCGGTTTCCCTTCACCCGGTCAGCAGGATATCCAGGTCTCGGTGCCCGGTGGTGAGGAGGGCAGCCGATGGGTCGCATCCTGCTTGCGTTTCCAGCCGGGAAAGGCGGCCGGCATCGCTCCCGCCACCCGCTGCCATGCTCGGCTGGAGCTCGCTGTGCTGGCGGAGCTCGAACCCAACACATCCAGCCCGAGAGTTTGCTCCTGGATCGTTGCTGGGGGGTTGCTGAGTGGTTTGGGTGCCCCCCGTACCCCTGCTCGCTCCCCACCCACAGCCCCATGGCCGCATTTGGAGGTGCCTGGTTAAACTGGGGGGCTTCTGTGACCCTTGACCCTGCTGGTGGGGAGGGGGACATGGGGGTGCAGGGCTCACACAGCCCCCCAAGGAGCAATCTGCTCTCCCACACCGTCCGTGGGGAGCTCAGCATCTCCTGCCCGTGGGGTGCCACGGGCATGGATGGGGCTGGGGGTCCTGAGCACCCCCTCCCCAGGTCTGCAAGCTCCCAGCCATGCCTGGAGCTCTCTGGCTCCGGCCGCCCGGTTTTCACCTAGATTACACTTTCCAGGCGTAGTCAGCCGAGGCTACTGGTTGCAGTCACACTTGTCAAGCTGCCCAAAAAATATTTTCCAGCCGTTATATGTCACTTATTCATGCAGGGCAAAAAAATCCACCCGCGGAGCCGGGGCCGGCGGGAGGCCTGCGGTTCGGGACGGCACAGAGACCTTGGAAATCTCAGCCCGATCCTGGGATCTGCTTTATCTTTGTGTAATCACCCGTTCGGCGCGGCGGCGGGGGCCAGGGGTGCCATGGCGAGGCCGGGGGGCTCGCTCGCCCGCCCGCCTTCGCTTCCCTGCTATCCCAGCTCCTGGGAACCGCTCCGGCTGCTGATTCACGCCGGCGGGTCCTGGCGAGGGGGGAGATGGCGTTTCCTGAGGCTTTATCCGCCGCCGTGTCGGGGCTGGGAAACACATGGCCGGCGGGATGGGGTGGCCTTGGGGAGCTGTGGCCAGACCCTGGAGAACAAAGCGGCCAGGAGGGATACAGGGAAAGAAGGGAAGATGCCTCATGGGTGGTTTTCCCCAGATTTCTGATCTTGGCTGGGCCATGGCGGGTGTTTTCTGGGTGAGAACGTGCCCTCCTGGTTGCCTGTGGCTTTGCTGAAGCATCCCAGAGGTGTCCAGCATCGCAACGGGGAGAGAAAACAGCATCTCGCTGAGCTGCAGAGAGCGGGAGTCCCGCTTATAGCCTAGCCAAGGGCTGCAGAAGGGCTGTTAGTCACCCCTGTCCCATCCACCCGGGGGGTTTTGCATGGCAAACTCCCCTCCATAGATGTGCGAAGGGCAATGAGAAAATCCCCCAAATCTCTTGCGCTGCAGGAGGTTTCAAGCAGCTCGGCTGGGGAGCAGCGAGCAAACTTTGGAAGGAGTTAATCAGTGCCTGGGGAGGGCTGGTGGGGACAGGGTTGAGCAATAAAGGCACAAGCCGGGGGGACGTGGTTGCAGCCAGAGCTCTGGGGCAGATGCCCAGAGGTCTGGGAGCCCTTGGGAGCCGATGTCCCTTGGCAGAGCTGGTGCGGAGCAGTGCGGACCAGGGACGGGCACAGAGCCGCTGCCGGGGCCGGTGCTGCCAGGGGCTGATGCTGCCGGGGTGGCCACTCGGTGATGTGAGAACCTGGGTGACCCCCACATGTGCCGAGCTGGGTGTCGGGGCATGTTCCCATCCCCGATGGGCTCCGGTCCCCAAACCATCCTCGCAGGGGAATGCAACAACAAACCCCCGCCGGTCCCCTTGGCAGGGCGGTTTGCAAATATTTTCCTTTCCAGCAGCTCTCCCTTTCACAAGTGACCGGTGCTGCTGGCCCGGGCTGTGTTTTCCTCGGTGACCTGGCCTTGCAGGGAGAGCTCGGAAGTGTTTTCCCCCCAACTCCTTCCCTTGGGGGGCTCTGCCATGCCCTAGGCTTGGCATCCTCCACGCCGGGCCCTGGAGGAGGTTTTTCTCCACCGTTTGCTGTCACGGAAGAGAAGCAGAAGGAAAATCCTCCCCTGGAGTGATCAAACCATCCCTCCCGCTCCTGACCTGCCCCCGGACGTTCATTAGCTGGAAGTTGTTTATTAGAGGCCAGGCTCCATGGTGCTTATTTCACGCTACGCTGCAGCATCGCCCGGCACGGAGCCGGCCGAGGGCTCGGAGCCATGGATGCCCCAGGAAGCGATGGCACAAACAGGTGCTGCTTCCAAGTGGGATGCGCCTTGCACTGGGAGGGGAACTGGGGAGAGGGGATCATCCCTCTGCCTTGGACACTGTTCTTCAGCATCTCTGCCTGGATGCTGCGTTTTGCCCCGGGAGAGGAGGGCAGGATGGTGCCCGGTGCTGGGACAGCCCCCGGACAAGGATGAGCACCCGGACAAGGATGCACCGGTGAGGAAGCAGCAGGAAGGGATTCCCGGCTGCCTGTGGGGACAGTGACCGAGAGCAGAGCAGTTCTGTGCTCTCCAAGGGGTTGTTCTTTGGTGTTGACCAGCTCCAGCGCCCCGTGCCTCAGTTTCCCCACTGGCTGCCGAGGGGCTGTGAGCTGGCCGGGCTCCCGCCTGGCCGCCGAGCCTTGAATTCCAGCTTTGTGCCTGCTGTGCTCGTCGGAAGGTGCTCTGGGAAAGCAAATATTCCTCGCCCCGGCGTTTACAGGCTGGCTGCTCCCTCTCTGGCTGCCGGCGAGGGGCACCGGGAGAGGGGCTCCACGGCTGCCGGGGGAGAGGAGAGGGCCCAGCTCGCCTGTCCCCATCCTGTCCTCGCTGTCCTTGGGGTCTCTGCAGGGCCACCAGCCACTGGCCAGCTGCAGGGAGCGGGGGGACCTCGGCTATCGGCTCCCCCAGCATCCCCTGGGATGCTCCGCATCCCTCCACCTTCACACCCACGCCTCCGCCCCAGGGCTCTCCGGGCAGGACAGACCCCTGAGGCCGGTGGGGACCCCCCAGGCCCATCCGAGCGGGGTACCTGCTCCTGTGGCCGTGGCCCCCGGCGTGTTTTGCGGGGAGCGGAGCTCACAGCTGGGCTGGCGTGCGGGGGCGAGGGGCGGTGCGAGGAGCATTCCTCACATATTTAAGGGCTCGGCCAGAGCCAGGGCGATGCTGGCCCGATGACTCCACGGCTTTATGATCCGGCAACTCGGCTGGAGCTGGGATGCACCTATGAAAGCGCTCTCCTCCATCCTGCCCTGGCGATGCCTCCATCCCTGCTTCCCAACCCTCCACTCGTGGATCTTGGGAGTGATGCTCATGGCTCAGCATCACATGAGGACTCGGAGCAGCCAGGCTGGAGCTGCTAAGCCAGCGAGGGAAGGCTGAGCTGAGCCTTTGCTCCCGGGTAGGGGATGCTGCCCATCCTGCTCCTGCAGCCGCACGAGCCCATCCTTCCCGGTGCCACTTCCAGGGCTGATGGGAGCCGCGCAAGGACAAGGGTCCTTCCCGAGGCTCATCTGCCCCAAGCTGACCTGGAACATGATCCCATCGTGTTTATCTGCCGCCCTCCCCTGCCAAGGCTTCCCCGCTGCTCTGTTTGCTTTTGCCTCTCACCAGAACATCACGTTCGTGCCCCGGCCCCTTCCTGCGGGTTATAGATTTTATTTTTTTTTCCTGAAACACAGTTCCCAACCTTGGTGGAGGCCGAGGTCAGGCTCATCCCAGAATCCCGGTGATGCTGGAGAGGTCAGGCCCATGGGTATCCCTCTCCGCTGCTTGCCTCGCTGAGGGGTATAAAGGATGCTGAGTGGCTCCCGCATCCCCGGCGTGCGGTGGCAGCGGGGATGGAGGGACCCCGTGTGCGGGCAGGAGATGCCTGCAGCATCCAGACGAGGTGCTGCAGGGCTTGGCCTGGGTCCGAATGAAAAACCTTGTTTGTTTAAAAGCTTCAGCCCCCGGGGTTACGTCACTGTTCCAAGAACCCAAAAGAAAACACAGAGCACAAAAAGTCAAACAACAGCGGAGGGCTGAGTTATCTCCTGGCTTCGGGGCGAGGAAGAGCTCGGTGGGAGCTTCGCCGGCAGGTCCCGAACAGCTGCTTGTTTTCTGGATGGCAGGAGGGATGTGCCTGGCTGCGGCCTGGATGCTCCCTCTCTCCCCTTCCCCATTCCCATCCCAGTTTCTCTCTGGCCGATGGGGATGAGGATGGAGCAGTTGTGACCCATGGCCGGTGCCTGCCCTTGGATCCGGTGCCCTGCTGGCACCGCATCCCCGCCGCTGGCATCGCCGCGGCTCAGACCTTGCCCCCGGTGTCTCCGTGCCCAGCACTGGGCTGAGCAGAGGGCAACCCTGCGGCACAGCCCATGGCCACCCAGTCTGGGACCAGCTTGGGGACACTGGGACCCCTCTGAGGATGGCTGAGGAGCTGTGCCCCATGGCCTGGGCTCTCTTGGGCACCCAAGGGGCACCGTGCCCTGGAGGGGGTGAGGGTGCTGGTGATGTGGTGTGGGTGCTGAGAGGGGTGATGCCTCGGTGGGTGCTGTCTGCTCCCTGGTGCTGGCATCTCGTGGCAGTGGCTGGGACGTCTCCTGTCCCATGAGCCCCCCGCTTGCAGGGGGTCCCCTTCACTTGCAGGGGGTCCCCTCCACCTCAGAGGCAGGATGCTTGCTTGGTGAGCTGCTGTGGCACCAACCGGGAAGGGACAAGTGACAGCAGCTCTGACAAAGCCCTTCAGGGAGGTGAGCAGCATCTGGGGGATTTTGGTGAGCAGAAACCCCCCCCCAAACCACCCCACGTGTCACCAGGGCAGGGTGCACAGGGAGCGAGCGGGAAGAGGACGCAACCAGAGCCCAAACCAACGTGGATGTTTCTCAATCCAACACTTCAGGCTTGTCCCCAACGTGTCCTCACAGGGGTTGCTGCTGGGACAGCCCCTCGCCAGCACCCCACGGCTCCGACGTCCCGTCCGGGAGCATCAAGTCGCCTTCCCCCTGAGGCTGGGGATTTCTGGGGGGAGCCCAACTGCTTTGCACCGCCTGGGGAACCAGCCCCCCATCCCTGCGCTCGCCTGCCCGCCTCTCACGTATCCCAAATCCCTCACATATGGTTTCTATATCACTTGGCTCCTCCGGCGCTTGCTCGGCTGTAAGCGAGCTTACTTTCCCTTGTCTTTCCGTGCAGCTCTTGGCACGGGATGCTCCTCGTCCTTCTTCCCGGCCCTGGTCCTCCCCCACGCTGCCCGTTTGGACACGTCTCTCCCCGTCCCGGGGAGGGTGTGGGGAGACCGGGGCCGGCTCCTGCTTCTTTCTCTGCCCTCAAATTGCAGCCTGGTCGTGCCAGAGGCAGGTCGGTGCCAGGGGAGGTGCCGGCCCCGGCTTGTTTGCTCTTCCCTCGGTCTGCTCTCCACCCTGGGGCTTCCTCTGCTGGGATGTGCCCACCGGTGAGAGACCCAGAACGTGGCTCTTTCACCCCAAAGTGCTCCACGTTGCCGCCGGAGCGGGATTTGGGCTCAGTGCCATGCAAAGCCACGGGGTCCGGTGGAGCTGGGGTGCCCAGGCTGCTCCTCTCGCCCCGTGCCGGTTGTTTTGGACTGCTCAGGGTTATCCTAATTGTCCCGCCTTGCTTTTGAAATTAGTGGCTCTTTTGGGATCCACTTGCTAATCGCTCAGAGCACGAACTTGGCACCGCTCCCCATCAGGCCTTGAGCTGGTCCAGCCACACTGCTCCCCATCGCTGCCGCTTCCTTGCCCATCCCCGGGGGCTGGCGAGGGCAGGGGGTCCCCGGGACCCCCCGTTAGCCCCAGGTACCCACCAAGCCAGTGAGAAAGCCAGCTCCACCCCACGCTGGCCACATCCAGAGCCGTGGTGCTGGCACTGGCGTGGTGACACGGCGTGACCTCAGCCGGCCCTCGTGCTCCGGCCGCGGCGTTTCCGCAAAAGCCGGGTCCCCGGGGGCTCGGTTTTGGCCAAGCGCCGAAGCCGGGAGCTGCGTCCTGCGACGTTGACTCATGGTGAGGGCAGAGAGCTGGGCAAGAGGAGGAAGAGGAGGAGGAAGGGCTGTGCAGGGTTATGTCCTCCAGCCTCGTCATGCTGAAGCATCTCTGGGAACCACGGTGAAGTGGTGCTGGAGGGGGCTCATGGCCCTGGCAGACGGACGGACAGACGGACGCCCCTCGGCCGGGTCCGTTCCTGCGAGTGCTGGGCACAGCGGGAGCTTCCCAGGCCATATGGCTTCACTTCGCGGTGGCAGATGACTCGGAAGTTGTTGGAGCATCTCAGGGCTGTCCGGGCTGGGGTGCGAGGAAGGGGGTCCCGAGCGCAGCGTCAGGCTTTGGGAAGTGGAAAAAAAAAAGCAGTTTTGCAACGCGAATAATAACAGAAACCCTAAAAAGTGATGGACCGGGCTTTATGAGAACCAGATGTCGGCATGGGGCTGGCTCCAGCTGCTGGGAGAGGAGTGGGGGGAGATGCCAGCACCACGCTCACTTTCCCTCCTGGCCCCCAGTTAAAGCAAGGAGGGAGGAGGAGGAAGGTCTTGCCTTCCTCCTCAGGGCCTTGCCGTGTGTGGAGGGGCTGGGGTGCACGGGGAGCCCGGCCCCGATGGGGTTTGGAGTCCATGGGCTCCATCATGGGGGGGCTCATACGTCATCCCCCCCCCTGCAGCTGCCTTCTTGGGAGACATTGCCCTGGACGAGGAGGACCTGCGGCTCTTCCAGGTGGACCGAGTGGTGGACCTGGCCCGTCACACCATCACACACCTGCCCACCAACTCCTCAGGTAGCACCGTGGTCCTAACCCTCCTGGCCACCTCCATCCCCGGGGGCCACCCACATTCAAACCCCCTCACCCACCGTCCCCACAGGCAGCAACGCCACCAGTGCCAGCCCATGGCCAGGCCACCAGCCGCGGCGCCGGGGCCGGCAGCAGGCACGGAGCCGTCGTGCGGCCACATCCCGGCCGGAGAGAGTGTGGCCGGACGGGGTCATTCCCTACGTGATCAGTGGCAACTTCAGCGGTGAGTGCAGGCGAGCCGGGGGGGGATGCTCCGTCCCCGGCGTGCCTCAGTTTCCCCGAGCCGGGCTGACGGCCCCCACCGCCCCCTCCCGCAGGCAGCCAGCGAGCCATCTTCCGGCAGGCGATGCGGCACTGGGAGAAGCACACGTGCGTCACCTTCCTGGAGCGCAATGATGAGGACAGCTACATCGTGTTCACTTACCGGCCATGCGGGTATGTTGTGGTGGGGGGACATCCCTGTCCCTTGGCGCTCCTGCTGCGGTGCCTCGTTAGGATGCTTGGCTGATGTGCCTTGGCACGGAGATGCCCGTGTCAGCGGGGTGAGTGGTCCAGCCCTGCTTGGTTTCATGGAGGGCTGGGGAGCAAAGAGGGTGGAATCATAGAATCCTGGAATCTCAGCATGGCAGGAGTGGGAAGGGACCTCTGGAGATCATCTCATCCAACCCCCTGCTCCAGCACCTCACCCAGAGCAGGGGGCCCAGGATCGTGTCCAGGCACCTTTGGAATCTCTCCAGAGAAGGAGACTCCACAAGCTCTCTGGGCAGCCTGGGCCAGGCTCTGCCAACCTCTCAGTAATGAAGTTTTTCCTGATGTTTAGAAAAACAAGCTCTCCAAGAGCTTCCTTGGATCCTGGAGCAACTGCCCTTTAAATGTTAAGCCTGCTAAGGCAAATATACCCCTCTTGGATGGCATGTTATGGACCTTGTAACCAACGGGGAAAGGTTGTCACTGATCAGCCACAATTGTGCTTCTTGTGCTTTCAACTAAGCTATCTGAAAAACCAAAATTAGTTTTTCCTAATATATTCAAGCTTGGAGTGGTTTGCAGAAATGTCAGGAGACTGTCTGTCTTGCTGTTGCATCAGCATATGATGGGTAAAGACATATTCAAACACAAGCTCAAAGCAGAAGTAGCTGAGACATTAGGAACTTTGGAGGTTAGCAAATTATTTGCCAAACAGCTAAGTCTGTAAGGGCCAAAAATGTCCATGTACACCATGCCTGTAGAAGAAGGGACCACAGGGTGAGAGGCTGTCCTAGAGGGATGGTTGCTCTTAGTGTAATCGGTGAAAGGAATTAGATCATAGAATCACACAGATCCCAGCATGGTAGGGGTTAGAAGGGGCATCTGGAGATAGATCATCTCGTCAAAACCTCCTGCTCCAGCAGCTCATGCCGAGGATGACGTCCAGAGGAGACTCCACAACCTCTCTGGGTAGCCTGGGCCAGGCTCCGACACCCTCACATCAAACAAGTGTCTCCTCATGTCCAGGTGGAACCTCCTGGGTTCCAGTTGGTGCCCGTTGCCCCTTGTCCTGTCACTGGGCACCACTGACAAGAGTCTGG
>JAVSBS010009179.1:66025-76889 GCA_033124195.1 Coracias cyanogaster | reverse complement strand
GGAAGTTTTTAAGGCCAGGCTGGATGGGGCTCTGAGCAACCTGATCTAGTGGGAGGTGTCCCTGCCCATGGCAGGGGAGTTGGAACTGGGTGATCTTTGAGGACCCTTCCAACCCTGACAATTCTGTGATTCTGTATGTGTTACTTAAACAGCAGTTTGATACTTAAAGGTTGTATGGAGACTAAATCATGCATTCTGCTTGTCTACTGTGCTACAGAATGTAACTAGGAATTGGTGTGTAGCCTTGTCCTTAATACACACACAGTGCATTTTGAACAGGGATCCCATAAAACGCTGCCATGTTGAGAAGAAGCTGTGAAAAGTTCCATTAAAAAAAAAAAAAAGAAATTCTGTGCTTAACTAGAATTTTACAACACTAAATCATTGCTCAAATTAGGCCCCCAAACCAACCCTTCCGTGAAAAAAATGTAACTGGGAAGAGCAGGAAAAACTGTCTTGTACTCATGAGCTTGCAGGAAAGAGGCAGAAGGATGCTATATAGGTTGGTTTTAGTAGACAAAGGTGAAGGAAAGGGAAAGAAGTTTAATGCTTACTATAGTCCTTCAATCCACTCTACACCAGAGCATGTCTAAGTGTAGAGGGGGGGAGTTAACCTCCATGAGTAAAATGATGTTATGTTCAAGCCTGCCAACCTTACTGCTGATTCTTTATGAACAGCAGGGAAAGACTAATCCTCTGGATTATATTCACAGAAAGACAGGTTATAAATAGCAAGTATTGCATTTTGAGTCACTGAGTCATTTAAAATGGGAATATAAACACGTGCACCCATATATACTCCACCTTTGCAATTATGTGTGTTATTTTAATTCCAACCATTTATTTTGATGTTGTCCAAACCATAGCATGTTTTGTGTGATCCCTCTGATAGCTTTGATAACATGCTTCCCTTCCCCAGAGAAATTCTGTGAGAAAGAGCAGCAGAAAATAGGAACAAAACCTTACCTCTTTGAAATGCCAGTGTGGTACTGACAGTACCACTTATAGTACCAGCATCAAGTCATTGCCTTGGCTCCTCATTTCTTTGAAGAAGAGGGCAAAACCAAGGAAAATCTCTCTAAGATTAGTATTTCAGGAGCATTTAACTTCATGGAGCACAAGCCTATCTTAGGGCCAGTCCAAAGTAACTCCAATTTACAAGGGAACAATCTAAGCTGCAGTAGGAAAAAAATGTCAGACAAAAGCAATGCAGAAAAAGTTGATGTTCCATCTGAAGTGCTGAGGCCTGGGCTGTGGGCCCTGAGTTGGAGCTGACCTATGGATGAGTCACAACCTGGCAGTGTGTTTTGTTCCCCAGGTGGCTTCAGGCCCCAGAAGCAGAATCTGGCCCACCTGTGTGAGGCCATGCCTTCCCCCAGGTGGTTATGGTTGGGGTGATGGGTAAGGCCAGAACTATGTCAATTAGGAACTGATCAGTTTGGGGAGAGTTCTTGTTGGAGTAGCTTTCTGTTGGGGCTGGTGGCTCTTATGGTGGTTGTTACTACGCTGGTTCTCTGCAGAAACATGGAGGATTTGAGAGAGAGAAGAGCAAAGGGGTGTGCTGCTTCTGAGGGTATGTTGCTAAGTTTGGCATTGGCCAGCGAAATCAGAGAATTAGCAGCACACTTGAGTGTTTTCTTTTGTCTGAGTTCAGTGTCGGCCAGTGAAATCAGAGAATTAGTAGCACAAGACTGGCGTAGTTGGCAGGATGAATCACAAAATTGGCATAGTTGACAGGACTGTTTGAAGGAGAGAGCTAGCAAAACACCATCCCAGGAAAATATATTAACATAGATTCAGATTTTCTGTTAGCAACCCTTTGCTTTACCACACTCTTATGGTAAGAGGCTCATTGCACTAGCTAAGCAGCTGCCACCTTCTGACAATGGAGAGAGAACAGCTGAAGCTTTTTTTAATGAAAAGGATTTGCAATAGCAAAAATTAATGTGAAAATATTGTAACTTACTAGAAAAAAAAAAAAAGTCATGTAGCTCTGATGTTGAGATTAAAAACAAGTTGTTTTACCTTTATACACAATGCTTGCAATCTGCAGCTGTTCACAAAAGACCAGAAGGCTTTATATATAAGCAAGTACTCTTGTTGGCTTTGTTCTCTACCTTTCTTGTAAAGGACATGTGTACTTTACCTGTTCCAGTGTTACATCAAGGTGCTCTGCTTGAATCAAGATGCTCTTTTTCTCTTTTTGGTATTTGAGAGGGAAGGAAAGAGGAGAAAGTAATTTTTTTTTTTTTTTTTTTAATTTTGAGAAGCATCTTTAATGTTTTATCTTTAAAATGCTTTTCTAAGACTCAGAGTGCTAAATATCCTGCATTTACAGATGGGGAAAGAACTAGATGAAAAATAAGTTCTTTACATTCAGATCTTATACTCATGGTTAATCTTACAATTGCTTTTTCTTTTCCAGTAAGTGGCACATACGCAGTTCGCTGATATGCAGCTCAGGTTCTCAGGATCTAGGAATCAAATGAGCTACAAGCTGCAATAATATTTCAACGCTTGGCCAGCCTCTGCAGTAATGTTAGCTTCCTGACCTTTGATACAACTGATGGCAGGGTTGATTTTTACCACCTACAGCTTGAGGTTCTTTGGCAACAATTACTTTAGAGTGGTGCTGGGATCAAGATCAGAGTACAAAAGTGTGGTTACCTCATCTCATCATAAAATCTTCTCTTCTTTTTTCACTACATTTTTGTCTTGCTCTCTGCTTCCCCACCTCCCACACCCCTTTTTAAGATACATCACTTACACAAATGTCATCAACACTACATCTTTTTCTGTTTAATTTTATGCCATTGTTTAAGTTTGGCTCTCTTGCCAATTTCAGCATTAGGAGACCTACAGTGGACCACTTAGCCCATGCTGGCAATGGTATTGCCTCTGCTTAGAGGAGACTGAGTGTGTGCTAAAAGCACAATCCCTTTTAATGTGGATATACCCAGTATCACTAGTGTGCAGCTATATTGGTCCCTTAAGGACATCATTGTCCTGCACTTCACAGTGGCACTCCACTGCATTATTCTCTGGATGCTTTAGCTTCAACTAAAGAATCAGATCATAAACTTGCAGCTGGCATCAGATTTTCACTGTCATTATTTACATACAGTTTTGTCTTGAGCAAAGCTGGACAGGAGAGGATTCTAAGACATACATTTCTTCAGGAATAGGAGAGAAACAATTAAAATAAAGGTTACCTGAATCAACATTTATTAGTGACTAGTCATTACCTTATCTGTCTTTACTCTCCTATTTTCCTACTGCTTAAGCAGTGAAATCCCTGTAAAGGCATAAAAATCTACTTTCATACTCCTTTTCAAAGGCTGCTTGCTTTATTGGTAGTTTCACATCCAGAGCCCTAAGAGCGTTATATGTTGTAAATGGGGGGCTTCCCATATGTCTGTTTTCTGCTTGTAAGGGATGACATCATTGGGAGGAAGCCAATCATACCAATTACTTCTTCTGGTAGCAATTAGGACCCAACATGTTTTTCTAATATAAGAGGACTATTTGCATTTCTAGAAGGTCACAGCTTCAATAGCAACTCCTGTATATCATAAACAAAGCCTCGGGGATTGACTACGCTTGACACCTTGCTGTAGTTATTTACTTTCACTTCACTTCTAATCTCACTGTTTCAAACAACTTTTCTCACTCTTCCATTATTATACATAGTAATAGCAGGTATTCTGCTTACATAGATGATGACTTCCCTGGAAAATGCCTTGTGATGTATTTCCATTCCTCTGTTACTACAAAGCTAGAAGTTCATGTCAGATTTCAAAAACCCACCAGAGTAATACAAGAAAATAACATGAAAAGTCAACCTACATGACTATAGAGGGAGTCAAGTGTACTTTCATGTTCATATGTTATAATGGTACTTCCAAGGGGAATCGGGATTCTTATTTGTGTAGATTGTAGTGTGAACACTAAAGACTTCCAACCTGCCTCCTAAATCAAAGTCACCTTGAGTTTTTAGTAATTTTCTAGCAAAGAAACCCCTCTAAGTATCTTGGTTTAGAGAGTAAAGATGATCCTGCTAAATATTAAACTGGATCGTCTGGAAAAAATTGGTTAAGGTAAATAGTTACATTTTTTTTTAACAGTTATTTGATAGTTTTAAAGTTTATTTTTTGTTCTTTTGAATTTTTAATTGCACAGCAAAAAGTTTTCAATTATGCTTGTTTAAAAACAATATCTGTTACATGTTTTTATCTGTGTTTTAGATTGTCTTGTTCAGTTTTATAACATATTGTCCATTTACCTTTCTCTCTTGTGTTTTGTGTGAGGCAGTTATACTCTTTCTTTTAATTAGGACAACTACTAGATAGAATGACAGAATATAATCTATCCTATAAAGGATATTTGCATGTTTTACAACAGGACAAATGGGCAATGCATTTTTCTTTACAGAAATTAATATTCTTCATTGTAAACAATATAATCCATCATGCCTAGTCTATGTGGTGAAGTGAATATCTTGATAGTTAGTATGAAAGCTTACTGAAAGTATGGTGACCATCTGCATTTCTCTGTTGGGCTTTAAAGGCCAGCTCTCCCTTCTAAAGATTTATAATACAAAGGGCAATTCACTAATTAGTACTGTAAATTAGTGTTGCCATGAGGTTAAAAAAAAAACCCTAACAGCCCCTGCAGTATTTCAATTAATGTTATTTTTAATTGCTTGTATTAGCATTTGAGAACAAGATTGATTAGCTTTTGACTGTCAAAGAAACAGAACTTGAAGCTCTTAAATACTGAAATGGAAGTTGTTAATTATACTTAAAAATCCATAGATACTGTACATGGGAATCACAAAGGTCATATGAGTGCTAAAGAGGGTATGTTTCATTTCTGTTCTGTTTAAATAAAAATTAAAAATGTTTGCATAGAACCGCATGTATTTCCCATGCTCTTTACTAATTGATCATGCAAATTAACATCTCCAAAATTGCTCTAAAAACAAAACAGCTTTAATAATGCCTCTGTTTATAGAAAGTAATTTTAGAAGTTATTTAACTTTTAAAGTGATTAGTTAATTCTCAATTTGTGGTTAAAGTGGCAAGACCTGAGATTTCTCCTAAAGCTGTCATGGGTTTTCCTCTCTAGACCCCCATCCAACAAATAGCAGCCTTTTGCTAACACTCGAAGGCTAGGTCTGAGACAGGACTTTTGCTCCTTCACCCCCAGCTTCAAGGCCCTAACCGTGGTAGATTTAGAGACCTCAGATGGAACACTGAAAAGCCAAAAAGTACAGCAGAGATATTCCTGTAGCAAGCTGGTAAGGATCCTGAGGTTAGCTGTGCTGTGAAGCACCTTACAGAGCTGCTTTTGTCCAACAAGCTAGCTACAGGCTTGTAATCTTTCTAGAATACATCTGTAGTCATTGTTTAAGAGAAACAATCAGTATCAGTATTTTCTCCAGTTAGAGCAGTAATCTGGGGAGTACAACATCTGGATTCGTGTCTTTCCTTAGCTTGAAAGGATTTAAATATATCACTCATCTCACAGGGATACATATTAACAACCAGACACTTTAGGAATGGAGGAAAAGGTCACTGGAATTGTGCTATTTTGCAACAAAATGTGAGTGATGCAGTAACTGTAGCTATTTAGCCTTATTTAGTTCTGTGTCCCCTGAGTTCTGAATAGATTTGGGAATAAGAGAGATATCTTTTCAAACTATATCATTTTTGGATGTAGCCCTTAAGCACTTGCTTGAGTCCTCTGTAGCTAGAGGGGCAGAATCTCAGCTGATGTACAATATTAGCTCTTCATCAAGTGCATGCAGAGGTCTACTTCTTTAATGGTTCTTGGATATGTGCTTAAGTGCTTTGCTGAACTGGAGCCTTTAGCCCACATGGCAAGTGGAGTGCAGCCTCTAGTTCCACATATGTTTTGTCAGCAACTGGGCTGTCTAAGCAGCTAGGCACCTAAGCAGGTGCTCTGTCCTCACTTGTGAGGCTTGTTTCCACTGCTCACTTGGCTTCTCAGACACATACTTTGTTGAACAGGATTGTGGAGCTTATGTGGCTAAGGAAACATTTTTTCCTCCAGCCTTCTTATTTTTCAGCCAGATTATCATGGAGGGTTGTAATCATCAAACTGTGGATATAGCAGGCATACCACTTCAGCTTCTGCTTTGAAAGGCAATGAAACTTAGTACTCTGACCTTGGTCACTTTGCTGCATTAAGGGTCTGAGATATGTTTCCTGGAAGAACGTCTGACTGCAGATTCTCAGTGGCCTTAAGCATAGGGCAGGTAGCAGAGAGAACCTGAGCACACTGGGATGCACAACAAAGTATAGCTATCAATGCACGAGAAACTTCGATAACTATCAAACATTGGGGCACTCAGGGAATACATGCCTCTAGCTTAGGTAGCAGCCAAGTGGCAAATTTGAAGGCCAGATGGTACTTCAAATCTTTGTAAGTCCTTTTTTTAATATATCATAAATATGTGGAGGACCTGACTCCTACCACTACAGAAGCAAAGAATATGGATATTACCTTGGTGACAAAGACTGCAGTACTGACAACATTGTCCTGAGTTCTGTAGTCTCCCTCTCTCTCTTGTCATTTGATTCACATCAACCTCATTCTTCATCTCATGCACTTACGGAAAAAATTTACTGCAGATTGTAAGTAATCATATACTAGCAATTCTACAATAATTGTAATGTGAGGGAACTGCCGCCTAGCTTCCTACTGCTTTAACTCTTCTAACTAGATAATAGTAAAAAGTGAGGGATGCAAAAGAAAGAGACATCAAGATAAATGAAAGGAAATTTAGAAATGATATATGATAAATAAAAAATAAGTCTGATTTTTTTTGCTGTTAGGAAAGCAAAACAAGAGCACATTTTAACTCAAAATTTTCATTTTGGAAAAGGATTTTTCAGCTGAAAAAGCTTTCATACAAAAAAATTCAGCTACATGTGTCAAAACAGTATGTCAACTCATCAGAGGACCAGGATTTTTTTAGAGGCAATTAGAAGGTATATTTTAGAGCTAATTTGACTATCTAATGAGAATATCGCAAATGAAGTGATTCAAGATAGCTCAAGTACTAGTGATCAGAGTTTGTCAAGGTCAAAAGTTTTGCTTATTAATATTTATATATATAAGTGGGCAAATAGTTTATTCACAGTTAATACTTTAAAAAGATCTGCAATGTAGTGACCAGAAGGAATTATCATATCAATCTCTTCTAACATGCTGTTGAACTCCTAAATGCAGTACACATGCTAAATAAAACTATATTTCATTCCTGGAGAAATAGATGATAAATCAAACTAAATAGAATTAATAGTGCCTAATTACTAGTTATATACTTCACCTGGAGTGTCATATTCGATAGTGATCACCATACTTTAGGATATAATTGCCCTTTGTGGCTTATAATATAGAGCTTGAAGTACAATAAACCTCAGAGGAAAACATTAAAAAGTGAGAGAATAAAAACAGCACTTTATGTTTAATATTTGAATAAAAATCTTGAGATTCAATGCACATAACATTTTTTTTTTAAGTCATAAGACAATTAATTGTGTCACTAGTGCAAACACATACTGCTGATCCATGAAAAGCAAAAGTAGCTTTAAAACATTTTAATTTCTTTTTCCCTACATGACTGTGACTTTCTGTGTATATGGTACTAAGTCTGCTTGAAGAATTAGTTTGCTTTTTAAAAAAATGCTTCACACTATGGCATCTTTAACTTGCTTTATTTGTGTTGTAACCGTGCTGTGACACAATTTTTGCTTGAAAAGGAAGAAAGCTGCCTTAGACATACAGTCTGTTTCTTCTTAACCTGTCATGTAAATCAGCTTAGAACAATATAATGTTAAGAAATTCTACAAATTTGCAAGTGGACATTGCCAAATGCTAGATAATTGGTACATTGTACTTGAAGTCTTAAAATAGACTTGGAGACACCGGGCTCCTGAAGACTTTACAAAATGTGCATGTTACTTAGTTTTAAATATTTTTTTCTCAAAGATTGCGTCTCAATGTTTTGATAAGTTATTTCCTAATTTGTGTCAGTTAGGAGAGACAGTTAACATCTGTGTCGTATTTTATCCATTTGTATAGTGGGAAAATGTCTGCCTACTTATATGTGTAATCAAGATTATTTCTCTATGGCCTTCACTTAACACTTAAGTACCAACTTATTGTTTTACAAGTGGACAAAATGTGAGGACATTAGTTATAATGCTAAACATTTTTCTGCTTTCTCTTCATTAAAATTAAGGATATAAAAATACTTCCTCAGGCTAAACTTAAAGCTTAATTTCTAAAGGGCTTTCTGAAAGCATTGCTATGTTAAGGAGAGATGATCCAGCAGTTAAGGATGTGATTAGCTTTCTGATCACTGAAATTTTGATATGTATGCCACTTTATTTTTCCAGACATCTACTTCTTTTTGGCTAGAAAGTAAGAGGTGATCTTTTTCTTGTTGGCTGCCCCACTAAGTACAGTGATCCTAATATGTCTATGTGGGTTCTTTTAGCTTCAGAAAGAGTGACACCTACCCAAAGAAGGAGAGGAAGCTTACCTTATCCTCTGAAACTATGGAAGGAAGGTGGTAGAGAAAGAGGGCACTCTTACTTCTTTTATAAATGAGACAAAAGTTAGACCTGGAGGATAATTTTGCTGTTGTTTTTTCTCCAACAGTGTTTGAACAGCATGGCATTTCTCTTCTGAGATGTTACTTCCAGGTTTCGCCTTGCCAGCTGGAAGAATGTTGTTCTAAAGAATGACCGTGTTGTAAATTCTACTGTACATATAAAGAGTCAGACGCGAGGAAGATCTCTGCTGAATATTACTGTTAGCAGAGTTAGGAGCTAGGAGCTCATTCTAGGAACCCAGCCTTAGGTCTTTTCATGCAGCAGGTTTTACCTGCCTTTGTATATTAAGCCAGCAACAGACAAAACTGAAAATGTGGGGTTTTACCATTACACTAGAAATAAATGGATCTATAATGGGAACTGTGTATTATATTTGCAGTTTTCTTGTAAGTGTATTTTTACGATATACTGTTCTTATTACTTTAATGGAATGTGAATTGATTTGCTTGCAATACAGAAATAGCGAGAGTACAGCTCTGAGAATGACGTTTCTTGCAATTTCATTTTTTAATGATACAATAGGTTACTGAAACACTCCAAAATCATTGAAGTTTTGATAAGCCATTCTCCTATGATCCTTCTTAATGTTGATCTTTACCGTATTGTCCATAAATTTCATTTAACCCTGTTAGGGACTGTCATTATTGAAAGACAAAGGTGCACTTATCTGAAGACACTGAAAGCCTTCACACACCAAGATATCACACTCAGAAAAATATGAATCCATTTAAAAACTTTTTCACACAAGAAATTTGCTACATTATCATGCTGTGCAGGACCTGATTGGCAGTACCGGTTTGTTCTATGCAAATAATTTCTGGTGCACTGTAAGCATGTTCTGTACCATGTAGGGTAAGACTTGACAAGTCCAATGAGAACCTATCCATGAGCCATTTTTCCAAAAATGGTGTGATTCTGCTACAAAGGATACCTCACGGAGGGGAAAATACTGTTAGATCCAATGTACATGCTAAAATAGCATGGTTCTTTGATCTATATTTTATGGCAAGAATGCATGATAATAGCTTGTTTGGGCAATCCAAGATACAGGAGTTTTTACTGAAGTTTACAGAGCTTCCTTAGTAGACTTTTGTGTTAGCAGTAAATTCTGGTTTGGATACTAATTTGATATATTAGAAAACTGTGCCAAAGAACACTTTTGTTCTTATCATGAAAATATGGAGAATAAGGTCTACATATCATTGCTGTGGCAAGCTGACATCCAACAAGATTTATGCTATTTGAAAACCCTATTCTTGCTAAATGCATTGCATATGTAAGTTCAGTGTAATCTACTTGGAACTTTGCTGCTACAAATAATGTTAATATCTCTGTTTTGATATGACATGAAATTTATTTAATCTGGTACCTCATTTTGAAATATATTCATTAAAAGTGTTGAACGGAGAAAAAATCTGTCAGTGCCAATGGTGTTTATTTTCAATGTGACAGTATTCACAAGTCCCAAGAAATAGAACAGTTGAATAGATAATGTCACATATCACAGCATTATTCAGATGGTGTGATCTTCTTATTGATCGGACAGCAGTTGCAAATTTAGAGCTTATGCTACATTTCACTAATGTTGTGACAATGGAGAACATGAGCAATGGTCTGTCAAATGTATGAAAATTGTGCCATGCAAGTAAATAAAGACACAGTTTATAATTCTCTGAAAGGAAGAGGATAACATTTGTTCTGGAATTAAGCAATAATGAAACAAAGGCTATGCTTTGTGCTCTAAACATAAAATGGGGTTATAATGGAAGAGCAATTCTTTCATTACTGTTATTATGAAATAGCTGAAATGGTTAGCTACCCTATGGTGTAAAAAGGCCACTTCTCAAGCATACAGAGACAATTCTATTGAAACTGCGGTTTGTATACTCTGTACCATTATCATCCTTTAAGACGGCAGGTATTTTATGCTGTTTTTATCATTGTAAATAATACTGAAAGCTTTCTCAATAGAGTTCTTTCCTAGTAAAAAAATAAAATTTAACTGGAATCATATCCAATACACTCATTTTACTTGAGTCCTAAGGGCCAAACTGACAATTGGACTAGAATTCTTAAATTGTCTTTCACTGCATTGTCTGGGAAGTCCCAAGATGTGGAACAATTAAATGAGTAATATCTCATATCAGAGTACGATTTGAATGGTGTGAATAGTGATGCATCAAGACACGTAACTAGAATTTGTTGCACATGCTTGC
>JAVSBS010009179.1:21033-65925 GCA_033124195.1 Coracias cyanogaster | reverse complement strand
TGTAAATACCCGCGGGCCGGTTTGAGGAGCCCCAGGGGCCGCATCCGGCCCGCGGGCCGTAGTTTGAGGACCCCTGATATAGATGTTCAGTGGTGAAGTGCTGGGTTGTGGGCCTCAAGTTGGAGATGACTTGTGGATGAGTCACAGCCTAACAGAATGTTTTGTTTCTCCTGTTGGCTTCAGGTTCCAGAGGCAGAACCTGGCCCCCCTGTGTCTCTATGGCTCCAGCCTCACCCAGGTGGTCATGGCTGGGGTGGTGGGCACAAGGCCAAGGCTATTTTAACCAGAAGCAGATTAGTCAGAAGGGCTTCCTGTTGGGTGTGGCTTCTGTTGGGGCTGGTTGCATCTTGCTGAGCACTCCTGGTGGTATCCTTCCATGTGAAGGGCCACTGAGGGTCCCACCTCTGTCTGTTGTGTCCAGCAGGTGATGTTAGTACCACAGTGGGCAGTGGAGGAGCTGGGCCCACAGGAACCTATGGCAGGACTGTCTGAGAGAAGACTTCCAAGGCGATGTTGCCGAGTTTAGTGTTGGCCTGTGTGATCAGACAACTGATGGCAGCATAAAATGATGATGGCTGAACTGTTACAAGTCATGTATTAAATGCTATAGGGTATCCCACCAGGACCCCAGCTGTCACTTTAGAAAGGTACAGGTCTTTCACAGATCCTCTTTAATTTTTACCAGCTCCATGAAGATGTCTAGAACATTCTAGATCATGGCAGTGGCACTGTGTAAAGGCTGTTGAATCTCTCTGGGAGTGTTTCTGGGCTTTATTGTATGTTTAGTAAGGAGCAAGCAGTAATGAAGAAAGCAAAAAACTGTGGTCTGACCTTCAGCCAGAGAGTTGGGATCTTGGCAGTTGTCTTACATTCTGCTCTGTGACTGGGGGAATGTCTGTACGTCCCAAGTGAGACAGGTCCTTGAATCTTTGTGTATAGGGCAAAGAGAATTGAACATAGTCCTTGCTTCAGAGTTCAGTTTCATTTACAAAGGTAAAGGTTGGCAGAGGAGACAGGACTGAAGGGGTCTACGTCTCTTGGGTTCCCAGGAGCAGAGTGCAATGTATGTTTTTGTCCACCTCAAGGTTGTATTTTAAGAGCAGTTTCACAGTCACTGTTTACTGTCTGGATGGCACTCTGGAACAAAATCAGAGCAAGCCAACTGCTTAGAGCAAACTTCAGGAAGGGGATAGATAGTTGCCTTTAAGTTTGCCTTCAGTATAGGCTGTGTAACCACATGCTTACTGCATGTTGCACCTAGCTTGGCTGTCCTCTTGTATTTCTTTGTCCTTGTGGAGATACTACTGGACCAGCATTAGCAGTATAGAAAAGCCTAGGGGCAAAAAAGAGCTTTAAAAGGGTTTTGATGTTGTCTCCCACAGAAACAAATATTTACAGCCTATAGGCTGGCTGTGGAGATAGTGTACATATGAATAATGAAAATCTCAGAAGAACCAGCCCACTCAGGTATGGAGAAGCTTAACTGTTCTTCTAGTGTAGTGCCCTATCCACTAGCCTGGATCAGCATTGTTTGGGACATAGATTTTGTTTATTTTCGTTTAGTGAAGTATTTGATTCACTGAATTTTTCACAGCAAGCAGACAAATACCCATATGCATCTTTTCCGAGCAGGACTGTGCACAAGAGATACCTGTTGTTTGGCTAGGTATTGTGGGTGTGACAGTCATCATTGACACAGCATCCTCATTGGATCTGGCAGGGCAAGGTAAAGATTTCATGGTTTTGCCATGTAATGCAATCCTCTCCAACTACATCAATTTTACTGTCATGTTAAGGGTAAGAGTTTGAGATTTGCCTGCCAGCGCCCCAAAGACTTTCACTGAAGCAGCTTTGCAACATTTTGCATCTTCCTGCTTTAGGGTCCCACAAAGGACTTTCATTGAGACAGTTTAGGAGTTTAAAATACATAGGTTTAATTTATTAAAGTGACAGATACAATGGATTTGAAATTGCTGTTGATAAATGCACTAACTGCAAAACCCAGATCAAGTTAGTAATTCTCAGGTAATATGTGACAAAGTTGGAGGCACAAGCCTTTGTGATAACACTAATATATAATAGTAATGCTAGGAAAAGGTATCTGTATTGTGAAGGCACAATTCTTACTAAGAAAGCATCCCTGTCTTGGGTGGAGGAAGAGAACCACCATCGACCATCTCTGCTAGACCTTCAGTCTTCTCCCTCGCAGAGAGGTATTACCCTCTTGGTTTTCTATATCCTAATGCCACCTATCCTTGCTTTCTATGTGAAGTCTAGCATGATGTGGGTGGAGAGTTGAGTAACATAATCATATGTTTACCATATACTCTGTTAGGCTCATTTCCATATTTAGGGGTGTACACTTTAATATTAATTTTGCCAATAATAAAGCAAAGGTCTTCACTTAAACAATATAGCCTTCAAAGTCTGTGTCAAAGCTGCTTGCTTTTGTTGTTTTAGCTGAAATAGGACTGTCTTTTATCTTTACAAGGCTACCTCCTTCAACTGTTTGGCAGGCCAGCTCAGCAGGTCTCCACCCACAGAGATAGCGTAAGAATCTCATGGTCGCAAACATCTTAATTTTCTCCTGAAGCGCATTGAATTGGCCTGCATGCCTGTTACACAGCAAGCTGGGCCATTATCCAATAGGTTGTCTGTTGGGTTTTCTTTCTCCTGAATATATTTCTGCCTTTTCGTTTCAATTTATTTGGACAATTCTGCTGGAGGTCTCCACCTATCATGCAGGTTTGCATTTCTTTTTGCCATGCTACTAGTCTCTTAACCATATTTTTCTTTATTGCTATATACTTCAGAAAGGTGGGAGGGAAGGTGCCAAATTGGATTGATTTCTTCCAAAGGTCAGCCTGGGGAAGGGGTAGGCCTACTGGCCTCATCCTGGTCACACTGACAAATGTCAGGTATAGCTCTAGACCTTTTCAGCCTGGCAGGATACATACCCTTGTTTCAGCCCCAGGGAAAGTAATGTCCTGGAATGTTCCCCATCACTCACTATGCTGTTTGCAAACAGCATGTCCTGTGGATGCTGCCCTATCTGCATCTAAGTACTGTGCAATAAAGTCAAGCACTTCTGGCCTTGCTTGCAGTGAATCTCTGGCTTCCAAGAAGCACTAGATTCCCATAGCTGATGATAAATTTGGATTATTAAAGTGCACTTATCCACTCATTTTTTGCATGAACAGAATGCACATAAACACAGAATGGTTGAGGTTGAAAGACACCTCCAGAGGTTATCTGGTCCAACAATCCCTCAGGAAGGGACACCTAGAGCCAGTCACCTAGGACCATGTCCAGATGGCTTTTGAGTGTTGCCAAAGATGGAGACACCACAACCTCCCTAGGCAACCTGTGCTCATGCTCTGTAACCCTCACAGTGAAGAAGATTTTTCTTATGTTTAAATGTAATTTCCTGTGTTTCAGTTTGTGTTCATTGTATTTTGTCCTGCATCACTGAAAAGAGCCTGGATCTGTTGTCTTTGCCTTCTCTTTTCAGGTATTTATTCACATTGATAAGATCCCCACCTCAAGCCTTCCCTTCCCCAGGCTGAAAAGTCCAGCTCTCTCAGCCTCCTCTCATAGGAGACATGGCCCTTCATCGTCTTTGTGGCCCTTCACTGGACTGTCTCCAGTATGTCTATGTCTCAGCTATATTTAGGGAAGAGCAATTTCCATCTGCCAGGCCAAATGCAGGAGGTGTGGTGGATATGATACTCCTGAACAAATTTCTGTTAATGCCAGACAATGTCTACCCACAATACAGAGTTGCCTACAAGAGAGGACCTTTGTGGGTGGACTTTGGGTGAGCTAGGTTGCTTTGGGAGGATAAATGTGGTCTATGGACCTCAGCTGCAGTGATTAACAATATGAAGTTAAGGATAGGCAGGATTGCTTCATTAGAAACAATTCTTTATTCTCCCTAAACTGTTAAATCTGTATTTCAATCATTTCAGCACAAGAAATAAGGCTGAAAAAAGTTTTTATATACATAATTTCAGGGACTGTGCTTCCTTCTAGAATGACAAACTGCTGCACAAGGAAAACAGATGAAACTATATGACATAAATTTGTGGTTTACAGAAAACCAAAATAAGCAATTTAACTCAATTAGGTATGTGCTACAAGTCATTCTACTGTGTGTTTTACAAGTGAAATTTTCAGTCTCCTGACACAATGTGTATACTCTGATACAACTGTTCAAATGGGTTATGACTTCCTTTTCTAAAACAGTAAAATAAGAATTCCTTGGTCTTCAGCAACAGCACAGTGATTCTGCTGCTGTCTGCCACCCCATGTGACCCATCCATAGTGCCAGCAGTGCACTAAGGCAATGCTGAGCCATAGCTTCACAAGAAGCAGAAGACTCCAAACCTCAGCAAAATCATTCAGCTATATGTGACCTGGAGTCACAGCCGTAGAATATGTCTGGAGAGCAGCAAAACATTGCAATTCCTCTATGGGATATCAAGGGATCCTTTATCTTGCTACAACCGTTCATAGGCCCCTATCACTTTCAGATGATGGCAGAAAATCATTGGCACTAAAGTCCCTACTGTCCAGCAATGACAAAGAAAACGTCAGCGTGTATCAATTGTCTTGCAGCAATTGTCACCGAGCACAGACAACATTCAAAGTGCACTGCCATTCCAATTATTAAAAGGTCTTTTAGTCCAACCTGGTTTTCCCAAAGGTAATTGATATCAATTTATTTATCTAGTTTTTCCTAATTACAAGAAGAAAAAATGGCTTTGTGAGATACATTGGCATTTCATAGTGTTTTCAGGAGAAAAAAGTCCCCAGCAAAGTAGACAAAATACGGTTCTGTAGGAGAATGTGATAAGTCATTCTCTATTGATTTAAAAACTTCGCATGAGGAAAGTTTTGTAGTGTTTAAAATGAGATTGAAAAGTGAATGCATTGGATTTTTTTTATCTGTATTATCAAAGTCTGGGGTTGGTTTTGATTCAGTCTTTTTTTTTTCCTGATGAAATGTTTCATGTTGTAATGTAATAGAATTAATAAGATCTGATACACTGACTTTTAATGAAATTTCATTTTTCAAAAATAGGCACATAAAAATGTCTCCATAATAAACTTAATTAGAGAAAATAGAAGATTGTATTATTTCATCATTAATACAAAGAGATGGATAATTAGGAGGATGCGATATGCATATTGAATGAAATCAACCCTTCTGCAGGAGGCTGCAGTATACAGGCCCTATGCAAGAAGTTATTTAAGCTGAGGAATGGGACTCCGAACCCCAGCACTAGAAGACCTGCTAAGGAAGTAGCATGCAATGCTCTTCAAAAGTACTTTTCAAACTCAATGCTCTACCTCCACTCTCCTTTCCTTCTTTGTTTTGTTTTCTTTTGAGTCATCTGGTGCCATTTCTTTGTAGCCTAAATATCTTTGTATTAAACAATTTGTTCCAGTACCTACCCAAAAAAGCCCCAAACATACTGCATTTTATACATTAACTCTGTCTCCCTTCCTATTCCTTAGCTTTTTGCTAAAGTCTGCCTTCTTGGCTTCAGTAATTTCCCTAACATTTTTCTTCATTTTCTTCTGTACTGCTACATCTTCACATGCCTCAACAATGTTATTGTCAAGGTCTTATTTCCTTATATAACTCCTACTTACATCAGTTGATACACTGTACATGTCAATATTTTTATTAACCAGATTTTATCAAGGAAACAGTAAAAATCCTTTACTTAGCCTGAAAACAGATTATTTGTGAATGTAGTATAAACTGTATTATTCAAAAGACTGTGCAGTTTCAGTTTTGCTAGAGCATGGAGCGAATTAATTTTCTGATGCAATCAGAATGAAAGGTAGTTTTTCAACTGTTGAGAGTGAAATTCACCCCTGTTCACAGGGTCTGTACAAGGACCTCATTTAAGTTTAGCTGATGCATGAGACCTTGTATGGGTACTCTACATTGACAGAAATTTATAGACCTGATTTGTTCAGTCTATTATATTGGTACTGCTCTGAATAGGCTAAAGCTCTCATTGGTGGATTTTCTCCTGTAATTCCATTCTTTTTACCCTGTTACCAATTTTATGATTGGTATTAAATTAGTCTTGTCAAGGATGCTAGCTTCCCAACCTGTCCTAAATTATCGCTAACTTGTTTTAAAAGGTACAGCCATTATATTTTAAAATAAATGTTCTAAATGATGTTTATATTGAAAATTAAGATTCTCAGTGACCAGTATTTATAAGAAGTTACATAATAATAGTGTAACAGGATTTGAAGGGATATTAGCTAGTAAAATGTTTGCATTTCAGGCCTACAAACAGCAATGATATTTTGAGAAGTGTTACTGTTCTTCCAAATTAAGGTGCCTAATATGACTTCTAAAAATCACTTGAAATCAGTTTTTCTGATGAATGCAGAATAATTTGGTCTTCCACTCTGAAATGAGTCTATCACGTAGTGGGATTTTTTGTGTGTGTGTTTTGGATGAGGTATTTCTTTTGTTTTTAAACCAGAGTTTCCATTCTAGGCAGCTACAATAAAGCAGTATGCTGTACCACTTCTTACAAAACCTGGAGAACTGTTGTTGAAGGAAGCATGAGGAACAAAAGCTAACTTCAAATGTTAGTGAAACATATTCCTGACTATGTATTCCTAGAGTTAGGATTTTTAAAATGAGCCCTTCAGTTTCATTCTGCCACCGATGTTTTCTGTAAATGTGTCTGTGCCCTTACTCCCCAAGCCATCCATAGTAGAGTAGCTCCACTGGTTGCAGCCTTCCACAGGCTGTGTCAAAAGCATATCAGTGTTTTAAGATCTAGTTCATATTTCCCAATTTAAATTTTTGACACTGCGGCATTTTTCCAACTGAAGAATACTGCTGTGAGTTGTTCTTTATCCCTTCTAACAAATAATTTATTTGTCATTGCTCCTCATCAGCTACCTCATGACAATGTGTCTAGCATCCAGTTGTACCTGTCTATCAGTCTTGATAAAATGTTTGTAAAGGTACTTCTGCTGAGATGGCATTTGCCCCCTAGTCACTGCCAACTTAGTCTTGTTGTATCTTGGTAGTGGCCTCAAGGTGTAGCCACAGTTCCTGTTTCAGAAGTGTGCACAGATCAGTGTGCTGTTGTGTGTTCCCATCACCTCCTTCACAGTCTACAGAAGTGTACCACTAATCCTACTTCTCAACAGGAGAATGTGTCCTCCCTGTACCCCCAGAGGCCTAATCCCTGCAACAGGATCTACCGCGAGTAGTCACAGGTGGAGGTGAGCTCAGAGCACTCTGACTACCTGCTTGGGACTCCTCGTAGCCTTCCTCCCCAATGACATCCCCTCTTGCAGATATCCCCTCTTTTCATGGATGCTGTGCAGGGTAAACCAGGCATCTTACTCCAGACTGTGATGCCACTACAGAGGTCAAATATCAGGAAAGTAGTCATCCTGGCAAGTAGTCAGACCTCCCAAATTTAGACACTTTAATTATCATCTGCCTCTTCAGTCATTGTTAATGGCTTGTTTCCTACAGAAGGAAAGGCAAATGTGACATGGCTCCCAGGCTGCATCAACCAGCCTTCTCTAACCACTTTCTGGGGCAGAGCCACAGCCAGTGTGGGTGGGCTGCCTGAGTCAGGGGCCTGAACTGCAGTGGTAGCTGGACCCTTTTCTTATTTTCAAAGCATGCCAGTCATTTCTTAAACACAGTTTCTGGTTCCTACCCTAATGTGGTGCTTGGTTTCTACCTCAACATTAATAGCATCCTGCAGACTGTATCCATCCCAAGACAGAAACAAAGGATGGAAAGGCTAAATAATGCTTTGGAAGTGTCCCTAAGTCTCTCCTTTAACCTTAGAGGGAGCCTAGCTGAATGGCTTTGATTAGATGTCTGATTTTAGATGATGAGATTTAGATGAGTCACACTCTAAGAAAAGGCAACATTTTTACTCTCCATGTGTGGTAGTTTTTTCCACAGCTTCTGGAATAGGTCTCACATGATTTCCTGCTCTGAACTTGGTCTAATTCCCCGTCTTTTTAGAGACCCATTTGTAGCTCCCTTGCCTCCAAAGTGGAATAGGTGGGCCCTTACAGCCACCTGTAAAACAGCTGTTAACAACCCTGTTTATGCAGATCTTGAACTCTCGGGCTAAGACCAGGGCAATGGAGGTTGCCACAGAAAGCCAAGATGCCTCAGCTTTTTTTTCACATTTAGAAGCATCAGCCTACCCTACCTGGCTACAATGCATAATTCAATTAGCATCATCCCTTAAATGATTGCTGTTATCCAAGCCTATGCCCTGTTTGCTCCTGTGATCCCCTTTATAGATGCATTTCCTATTGCCATCAGTCTGTATCTTTTTATGTCGTTTTACTTCTCTGCTAGGAGCCATATAATTCTTATCAGTTCCCATAGTACATCATCCAATCCTCCTTTACTTTATATTGTATGTTGCTATCAATATTACATTCTTATATGCTTTTTAATCTCGGACAAGACTATTTTATCATCTTTACTTTGCTCTGATAAAAGAAATGTAATATTTTGGTGTGGAAACTACTCTGTAATCCACATGAATATACAAGAGATTTGTTTTCTGTGTTGAAAAGAGGTCTTTTCTCACAGTATCTTTAAATCAGAAAAGACATTACTGTTTTTTTTAACATGCTTTCTCCTTAAAGGATGAATTTAGTGCTCATGAAAGCTGCCACATTGACAGCTCTGACAAAAGAAGCCTATTTAATTGGCCATGGAAAAGATAAGTAGCAGCAGTGTAAGCTTCCTAGCCTGCTTAGGCATTCACCTGCAAAAATCTATGAACCTGCTCCCATTTAAGTCAATGGTAAAATTCCCTCAAACTTGGTACTTCCTTTGGCTTCTGAGTCTGTCCATGAAAATAATCCTTATGGCAATGGTAGATGGGTTGTGTTCTTAAAATTCTTCTTCAGCTGAAAATACTGTGAATTTGCTCTGAGAACTGAATGCCTTTCATATGGCTACATCTCTGGCTGCTATTGATCTATGCCAGATTCACATCAGTGACACAGAGAAGAGAGAGGGTATAGCTCTTCACTGCTCTCTCAGGCACCCCTGATGATATTAAAATTGTGCTGGTATTAACTGTGTGTGAGATATTGCAAATCTCCCTCAAAGTCACATTTTAGCTCTAAAAGGAGCAAGAGGCTTTGTCAATAAATAGGTTGTATGGTGTCTACCACTGTGGTTTGTAAATGTTATGCCCAGAAGAAATTTTATTTTAAAAACAGATGGATCTTTTTTACTTGATTCACTAATGCTTTACAACAAACTAATTAACAGGTTTATTGCCAAAATTAACAATAAAAAGCGTTCAGGAGATTTGACCAAAGCAGTCTTTGGCAATTATATAGATACAAAACAATCTGCACGATAGTTTGAGGCTAAACATGCCTCAGATCAGATTTTAACCTGCTGTTTTCAAATAAAAGTTGACAAATAGGAAACCAAACCCTGCAGATTTTCTCAACCATTTCATATGTGAGAGCCTTAGCCTTAATTAGTATTAATTACAGGTAACACAACAAAAGTTTGAAGGGCTGATTATGCATTTTCTAGACAAACAAACCAGTTTGATACCCTGCACTTCGATGGACTAGCTTCTTTCAGTCTTCTGATATAGTTTTGGGTCAGGAATCATTATGCTTTTCAAACTAGAAATACTATTCGGATTTAAAGGGCATCATATCATATAGAAATGTATAACATAAAGGACATGTAATGACTTACTATTACTGTAGACCAGGAAGAGAAGGGGGAATTCTCATAAAACTACTTACTTTTGAGTAATCAGCTGCACAATTCCTATGTAAAACTGTCCCTTTCGACAGCACAAAATGCAAATGAACAAAAAGCATGTGATAAGAGTTTTAAAAAATCTTACTCATTTTGTAGATTTATCTCTAGAATTGATTAATAGATGGGGACAACTAATTCACTCACTTCTGACAAGCTCACTATCCTGGACTTCAGGACAGCAGACTTTGACCTCTTCAGGGATGTGCTTGGTAGGGTACCATGGGATAAAGCTCTGAAGGGGAGAGGGTACCAAGAAAGCTAGTCAATATTCAAGGTTAATCTTCTCCAAGCCCAGGAGCAATGTGTCCCAAAAAATGCCAGGAGGCCTGCATGGATGAACAAGATGCTCCTGGACACACTTAGATGCAAAAAGAGAGTCTACAGAGAGTGGAAGCAAGGACAGGTAGCCTGGGAGGAATACAAAGAAGTTGTCCAAGCAGCCAGGGACGAGGTTAGGAAAGCTAGAGCCCAGGTAGAATTAAATATGTTCAGGGACATCAAGGGTAACAAAAAAAACTGCTACAGGTACATCAGTGATAAAAGGAAGGCTAGGGAAGATGTGGGCCCTCTCCAGAAGGAAATAGGACACCTGGTCACTAGAGATATAGAGAAGGCTGAAGTACTCAACGACTTTTTTGTCTCAGTCTTCACCAGCAAGTGCTCCAGCCACACTGCCCAAGTTGCAAAAGGCAAAGGCAGGAGCTGGAGAAGGAAGAACCACCCACTGTAAGTGAAGATTAGGTTCAACACCATCTAAGGAACTTGAAAGTGTACAAGTCCATGGGACCTTATAAGATGCATCCACGGGTCCTGGGGAAACTGGCAGATGAAGTTGTTAACCCACTGTCCATGATATTTGAAAGGTCATGGCCATCTGTTGAAGTTACCACTGACTGGAAAAAGGGAAACATCACCCCCATTTTCAAAAAGGGAAGAAAGGAAGACCCAGGAAACAATAGACCAGTCAGTCTCACCTCTGTGTCCAGCAGGATCATAGAGCAGATCCTCCTGAAGGCTCTGCTAATGCACATGGAAAATGAGGAGGTGATTGGTGACAGCCAATATGACTTCACCGAGGGCAAATCATGCCTTACAAATTTGGTGGCCTTTTAGGATGGAGCTACAGCATCAGTATAAAAGAGAAGAACAATTGATGTCATCTACCTGGACTTGTGTAAAGTATTCGACATTGTCCCAAATGACATCCTGGTCTCTAAATTGGAAAGACATGGATTTGATGGCTAGACCACTCGGTGGACCAGGAATTGGCTGGTTGGTCACACTCAAAGAGTTGTGGTCAATGGCTCAATGTCCAAGGGAACACCCCTGACAAGGGGTGTTCCTCAGGGATTGGTACTGGGACTCGTGCTGTTTAATATCTTTGTCAGTGACATGGTTAGTGGGATTGTGCACACCCTCAGCAAGTTTGCAGGTGACACCAAGCTGTGTAGTGCATTTAACACACTCAAGAGAAGGGATGCCATCCAGAAGGCCCTTGACAGTCTTGAGAGGTGAGCCCATCCCAGCCTCATGAAGTTCAACAAGGCCCAATGCAAGGTCCTGCACCTAGGTCAGGGCAATCCCAAATACAAACACAGGCTGGGTGGAGTATATATTGAGAGTAGTCCTGACGAGAAAGAGTTGGGCGTGCTGACTGAAGAAAAGTTCAACATGAGCCAACAATGTGCAAGTGCAGCCCAGAAAGCCAGCTGTATCCTGGGCTGCATCAGAAGAAATGTGGCCAGCAGGTCAAGGGAGGTTACTCTTCCACTCTACTCCACTCTTGTGAGACCCCATCAGGAGTATTCTGTTCAGCTCTGGGGCTCTCAGTGTAAGAAGGACATGGACCTGTTCAAGTGGGCCCAGAGGAGGGCCACAAAGGTGATCAGAGGGCTGGAACATCTCTCCTGAGAGGATATGCTAAGAGAGTTGGGGTTGTTCAGCCTGGAGAGAAGGTTCTGGGGAGGTCTTATTGCAGCCTTCCGGTATCTGAAGGGGGCCAGTATCTGAAGCTTGGGAGGGACTTTTTACAAGAGCTTGTAGTGATAGGACAAGTGGTAGTGGGTTCAAACTGGAAAAGGGGACATTTAGATTAGAAATTAGGAAGAATTTCTTCACTCTGAGGTTGGTGAGTCACTGAAACAGGTTGCCCAGAGAGGTTGTGGGTGACCTATCCCTGGAAGGGTTCAAGACCAGGTTGGATGGGGCTTTGAGTAACATGGTCTAGTGGGAGGTATCCCTGCCTATGACGAACAGGTTGAAACTAGATGATCTTTAATGTCCCTTCCAACCCAAACCATTCTATGAGCCTATGATTCTTGACATTGCATCTTGCCAACTGTTTGTATTTTGATAAGATCTGTGTGCTGAAGGTAACACTTAAACTGACATTGTATTTTACAGAGCATTCTATTTTTAGTAGAATGGACAGAGAATTAAGTGTATAACTCTATTACCAAGAAAGGAAATTTTAAAATTCAATTTTCTAAAGGCTACAAAATATATATTATTATTTCATCCCAGTTTCCAACAAAGATTTACTGGGATGTTTAAATTGTTGGTAAGCAAAACTGTCCTATAGGTGACTAGAAGAAAAAAAAAATTAATTTATCTTTGAATAATTATGTAAAGCCTGTATAATATGGATTTAATAAGACATGATTGGTTATTTATTTGAATAAGATACTGGAAAGTTTGTTTGGACTGGGAAGTTTGTTAAACGTAGCTATTGTCTTAAATGAAAGTTAAGGTCATTTTTTTCTGATGTCTGCATTTAGTTTCATTGTTATGCTAATTTTTTATCGTTTCAAAAGGACTGCTCCTTTTCTGACTCATAGTTATGTGAATGAAATATAGATATACGTTCAGATTGGGTTTGAAGATAGTCCTTTATTTTATATTTAACAGTGTTAATATATTTGTTTATCTTACTATGTATGGTAGATTGCACTTTTTAAGAAGTACATTGTGTTATGGATTCATTTAATGAACTGAAGCATATTCGCAGTAATTTATTCACAATAAGGCTCTTGTGTTTCTGTGTATTTGTGAAGGACTCTGCATGAAAGGTTATAAAGACTGGGAAGGTTTGGAATTGCTGGAAGCTTGCTTCTTTAATGTTCCTAGCATATACACAGTCCAAAATATTTTATGAAGAGTGTGTGTGTATTTCAATTTATATCAGCTTTCTTTTAAATGGTAGATGTTATAATTCCCTTAGAAAGGAGTGTTATAATAATAGAAACACTGAAAGACTTAAATATAGCCAAGCTAGTGGACAGGGCTATAATACACAATTTGTCCCATTTGATACTTGTTAAAAGTACAGTGATCCATGAAGAAGTTTCTTCTTTGAATTTTTGTGTCTGAGTTTAATAGTTTGGGACTAGAGTCTATTACTGTGTGCTATATATCTAACAGTCATTTAAACTCAACACAAACTACACACAGACTGGGGTTCTCAAGGTGCCTAACTATGGTTGTGACTGGCAACCGATCATTTATTTCTCATTTTCATTAGAATATGTCATCAGAAACATGTTTGTAGGATGCTGTTTCTGTTTACCATATGTTTGATTTCACATCCCCAAATGCAGGGAAAAAAAAAGAAACAGTAACTTGGCAATATTACTACCTTTTGCAGATATGAAGTAAGAATATACATTAGTTTTCAATCTATCTGACCTCTGAGGATTAGCAAAGGAGAAACAGATATCAGCAAACAACATTTGAACCTTTAGGGACAGTTGATGTACTCACAGGCTGGTATGGCCTATGCAGCAGTATAGTGATTCCCAGGAATAATAGAGACACTATGTCAGAGAAACAGAAATCATAGAATGGTGATCTCAGTATTAGCAAGAAGGGAGGTTTTGACCTTGAAGAGGTTTAAGAGTGCCTTCTGAACAGCTATCTGGGACATAATTGAAGACATTTTAACATGATAAGCCCCGAAGAATGCAAACCATCATCTGTTCACATTGAGGAGTAAAAGATACTGCTTTTATAGCTGTGGAGCTTATGGTCAGAAGTTATATGAAATAGTAGAAATGAGACAGGTTTATATTAATTTTATACTCATTGTAATAATTTTCATTTGCGGCTTTTTGCCAGGGAATTTCTGGAATGGCATTAACATTTTCACACTTCAGCTTACCCTGTAATATTGGAGTGTCTCTGTGATCTTTGTTTTTTCACATAACTGCACATACAAGTTGCAAGCAACAGGCATTAAGATGATGTCTGTTGTTCAAGCTAACAAAAGTATACGGAAGGAGACTTCCCACAGACTTTTTGTTAAGTTTTTATGTGAAGAATACATGCCCAGATCTCCTGAAGTCTCTTATAAAAATGCAAGTGTGGCATTTCAAGCAAGAAAATAGACAAGACTTGTTGACTTCTGCAGACTAATTATTGCTAGAGAATGGGAAGATGAAAAGAAAATATGTAGATGAGAAAACTCAGTCCAGAGTTCTGTGTTCTTCTTTGAACTCTGAAGCAGTCTAATCAATATCCCCTGGACCACATAGAGGGCACAGTGTAATTTAGCCCTTCTGTAAAACACAGGATGGACTATGTAATCCACCTGGTGGGTTCATCACAATGAAACTGAAAACCATTGATACATTACATGTGCATGGATCCAGAGCAAAGAGAAGTCCATATAGTTGAAAGAGAGGTAAGTGCTTTTATTATTACCAGGGAAGTGCTGTCGTTTGCCTGGCTGTTTATAACTGATAGCACTGACTCTTAAAGTGACTCCTTGAATGCCTATCTCCCTTTAGTTAGGGAATTATTTTTCACTAGGTATAGTTGTATCTGGTTTCTGTATTTAAATTTCGCAAATCAGTCTGATGTCTGACTGTAGGGCTAAACCTTAGGCCAAACACTGAGCACTATGCACTTTGCACTGTCTCTTTAGATAGTTGCCTCTACCTTAACTTCACAGAAAATTAATCCACCACATACTCAAACTAACTCTCCATCTCATAATGATTCCAATTGTTTATCTTAATAATCATGACAGCACATTTAGTCCAGATGTTCCTCAGTGAGGTTTGTCTGCTGCAAGAGATTACATTTATAATCGTCACATACATTTCATTTTCTAGTATATATGGCAAAGGTGCCCTAAAGTCTGCATACAGCACAATAAATGTGTTACTCTCACTGTCACTGGCCTCGCACTTGATTAAATAAACATTTAAACTTTTAGGAACATCAAGTTATGGGCTAAGAGTAAACACACTAAAGTCAATCTCAGAAGTTTCTTAGAGAGAAGTATGAACAGGTAGACTTCTGTTTCAGCTAAACTATGGTGTTTGATAAGCAATCCAAAGCAGCATATGACGCCTTAAAAGAACTTATTCTGAATCAGAGAAAGGAAGCAGCAGCCATGTGTAAGATGAACTCATATGGTTGTGTTCAGATATTTGCCCAGGGTTCTGGTACGGAGGAGCTCGACTCTGTTTGGAGCAGGAAAGCCTTGCTTTCTCAGCCTCCCAGGAGCTGCTGCCTCAGCCTGATCCAATACAATCAGTGCAGCCTGCACTACAACCTTCAAAGGTAATGGGACTGAACCCCATCTGAGGTGCAAAATGGGTTCCCTGTGCCTGGGTCAGTGGGGATATGAGTGATGTAAACAGCTTGCAGTAAACAAAAATATTCTCAATCCTTCACTTCCCCACATATGAAATTCAACCCTTTTATGTTCTTATTTGAATTTTTCTTATCAAAATCATATTGGAGATTTATACAACTACTGCTGTAGATTATTTGTAAAAGCCTCACAATTGCATCACATCATTCAAACATTTAATGTGTGCAGGCTGTTCTGAAAAGAAAGCTACTGCCTTCATTTACACCCACTAGGAATCTCCAAATTGAGTTGCTTCCCCAAAAGGTATAATGGATTCCTAAGATGCTAAATTAATCTGAAAGATGCTGTAGAGTCTTGCATATAGATAAACTGCAATAAGTGTAATGTAACAACTATAGTAGTTCCTCCGAGATGAGAAAGATTACTTCCCTCCATCAGTTTTTTATTGTTCTCTGCTGATAAGGGCTTTTGCTATCCTTAGGGTACTTCTGTTTAACCAAGAATGAAGAAAGCTATTTTTATCACTGAACAATATTTAGTTCTGTATGAAAAATCTTCCATTTTTTGACTTTTTTGTAATGATTTGAGCTTAATGCCTCAGTGAAAGACTAGTTTTTCTCAGTATGTTTGTGGCATTCAACAGAAACTTTTTTATTACCTTAGTTTATTAGTCTTTACATCTATGCTCTGCTTTGTACTGAGTGTGTAGCAGCATTTGTAACTTTTAATTATGTCTGCATTAGCCTCAACACTGATATACATTTTTAATTAAAGATGTATATTTATTTGATGCCATGAAAAACACTCTGCCAGTTTCCTGCCTTGTAAACTGGAAGGTTAGAAAATATTTAATCACATTAAGGATGAGAGAAAGAGTTTGCCTCCTTCACATGGGTTTCCAGTAGCTGTAAATAGGGGAAAAGTGCAGTATTTGTTTTTGACAGCTGGACACTTCTCAGACCAATCTAAGAGAACTATCCAGTCTAAAGAGAAGTGTTTGACTTTCAATTTTTTAAGCAAGCATTTGTTCACTGGTACTGAGAATAATAACTTCTCCATCTTTGAATTAACACTATTCACTAACTTGGAAAAATGTAGGCAGTGCAGAACTAAAGAAAGAAATGTAGAAAATGTAACTTTTTTAGTAATAAATTCAAAATATTGAGGGGCTATCTGTATTTGTTTTATTTTTATATACAGCTATGTTTATTAGGAGTAACACCACCACCCCAAGCCTTCCAAGAAGAGAATCCATGAAAAGATTTGGTACAATCAGTAATATAATAACTTAAAAATTATATATATATATTATATTGTATATATAATATTATATATATAAAGGTTGTTGTTTAGAATCATAATCAAGGTTTTAAGAAGCATCTCAAACTAAGGGTGGAAAGGACTGACTTCCTCTGAAATGAAATGGGAAAGAAATTTGCCTTCTGTTTTACAGAGAAGATGGAAGGTAAAATAAAATATCATTCTTTATTCTTAAATTGTGGTGCAAGACTGAGATACTGTTCCTGATATTCTGCCCCTCTCAATGAACCTTCTGGGCAGCATTTGTTATGCTTAATAATGTCAAGGAACAAGGAAATTTTTAGCTGTAGTGATCCTTATAATCTCTTATGTTCCTTCAAGAATAGTCTTTTGGCTTGAGGCTTGCAATCCTCCTGCTGTCTGCATCTGTCTGATGAGAACTTTTTGGGCCAAATTATCCTAAATAGAGCTTTTTGACAAATGCAATGAACCTGATATTCCTACTGTCATGGATAAGTGAGAGGAGTGGAAAGGCTGCATGACTGTAGCCATCACATCACGCCTGAAAGGAGAAAAGAAGACAACACAGTTTGAGTTAAGCAAATTAAGATAGTTGGATATGACTGAACTATACAAGCTGCAGATGGGTGTTGAACTGAACTGGTATTATTCAATTGCCTTTTAACTCCTCCCTTCTTTGTTTTTTTTTGCTGCTAAACTAGTGGCCTGGAGGGAATGGAAGGGAAGCCTGTAAATACTTCAAATGTCCTCCTGAATGTGCAACTCTGCCAAATACTAATGGCAGCTACAAAGGTCAAGTGCAACACATCTAGTTGCAAGAAAATAACAGGAAGCCTCCCTTCTCCCTCCTTTATATGTCATGCTCTTTTTTAATGTCTGGCAAAATAAAATAACTACCTGGGCACTCTTAACATTTGGTTCCCACCCATAACGACTCTCGTAACTGTCAGTTTTGAGAATGAACAGATGATAGATTTTTCTTTCAATGGGGGGATTTTCAGGGGCAAAGAAAAGAAGAAAGGCAAAAAAGCCGTTCAGGGACAGATCAGAATAACTGCAGTGTTGCCAAATCTGCAGAAAAGGGAGTAGTTTTCTCCCTTCTCTCCACTAGAAGTTGCAATAAGTATACCTACACTGTGTGTGATTGGATCTGAGCCATGCACTTTGGCCCTGTGAGCCTCCTGCTGTATACAAATTAGGACAGGAGCACCTCAGCTCAGAAGGGAAAGATGGTGCTTCCCAGCCAAGGGCAATGTCTGCTGTGCGAGGCTTCCCCCTGCTTAAATGGGACAACTGACAGTGCAGATGGCTTATACTAATTTGCCTGCCTTCACTCCGGCAAGGAGTGAGGAGGCTGAAACTGGCTGGCATTGTGGTGTTGCTTTCCCTAGCTCCTATCCGGTGGAGCCTGCCAGGGAAGAAGCAGTCATGCAAGTAGTGAGTGGTCTCAGTGGGATGCCCTCTGTTCATGTTCAGTTGCATGAGTTGGCTGAAGGCTCGAGTAGGCTCATGTGAGCACAACATGAGAACTAGTCTTGCAGACAGCACTATCTCACCTGGCCTGTGGCATTTTGTAGCCATATCCAATAGCGAGGTGTTCACCGATAAAGACCTGAGCCTCCACATTTTCCAGAAAGTTGGCATTTCTTTCACCTATGAGCACCAGGGGCTTAATGATGCAATACGTGTGGTGAGACAAAACTTAGGCTTATAACTTCCATTGTGTGACGATGTGACAGTTCTGGAGGACACCACACTGGAGCAAGTGACTGCACCCAAAGGCTGTGAGTCCAAGGGAAGTCCATGTGGAAGGGACCTATGTTGGAGCAAAGAGTACAGAATTGTGGAAAGGACTCATGTTGGAGAAGTCCATGGAGGACTGTCTCCTGTGGGAGGGACCCCATGCTTGGAGCAGGGGAAGAGTGTGAGGAGTCCTCCCCCTGAGGAAGAAGGAACAGCAGAAACAACATTTGATGAACTGACTGCAACCCCCATTCCCCATCCCCCTGTACCACTGTGGGAGTGCAGGTAGAGAAATCAGGAGCAAAGCTGAGCCTAGGAAGAAGAGAGGGGGGTAAGGAAGGTGTTTTTAAGATTTTATTGTATTTCTCATTATCCTGCTCTGATTTGATTAGTAAGTTAGTATTGTTGTTCAAATTCAATTGATGGATTTTTTTCCTATCAATTGGTGAGTGATCCCATCGTGTCCTTGTCTCAAACCACAAGCCTTTTGATATATTTTCTTCTCCCCATCCCACTGTAAGGAGAGAAATGAGCCAGCATCTGCATGGTGTTTAGTTACCAGCTGGGCCTAAACCAGAACAACAGATTTGTTTTCTGACCAGTGGTATGGTTCCTCTCAGAGCTGCTCAGCCAGGTCACCTACCTCTTCTCTGAGTATGTTGTCCAAAGCTAATCAGGTAGGAATCAAAAGATGTAAATGTGCATTGCCTTTTCTTATTTCACGGACACTCATTCCAGTGTCAATGAACAGGCATCCTCATGTTGTGGCTAAAGTGGTACTTGTCAGATTCCTGCTTTCCACTGCCAATGCTAGCCTGGAGTAGGCCCAGCAATCCTTGCAGGATCCAGTTCTCACAGACTCCATTTCAGATGCTGAAAGTGAACAGCTTCTCAGATTCCTGCTTCTCTACCAGGAGACACGTTTCTCTCATTCCTCTTGCTGTGCCCAAGCTCCATTAGCTAGTTGTAACACCCACCTTCCTTCAGCGATCCCTTCACCTGGGAGAAATGTACTGCTTTCCTTATGCACATTTCCCGACAGAACTACAGTATATTTTTCATCATGACTGCACTTAAAATTTTAATTAAAAAAACAAATAAATGAAATGATACTGACCAAGCTAGTTTTGCCCCAAAACTCTGTGCCTGGCCATCTCTTACAGAAGGTGCAATGGGATCAGTCCTTCTCAGTCCTCTGATCCTCTGGCAGTGGGTTGCACTAGCATAATAATGAGGAGACATCAAAATTCGGGGACCTGGAATCCTAGAGGAAAGAGGATACAAAATCAGTGGGAAAGAAATGAAAGCTGACAAATTGGATTGTGAGGCCTTTTGGGCTTGCTATGTGTCTGCGCAGTGTGTAATAGTATTGGGGCACTCAGGATATGAACAATAATAATGACAGATTAGTTGATGAGTTGCACAATGGTTAGCTGAAGCAGTACCTTTATTGATTCTTCACACTATTTAATTCTTTCTTTCTGGCTTACTCAGATATCTATTTAGTTGGCATCTGTCTTAACTTCATATATCATTGTAACTGTTTTCTTTCCAGACTGACTGCTACTTAAGGGATAATAGGAGGGATGCTCTGTTTTACTAGACAATAATATGGTTCCTGCTTGAATCAATTACAAGGCTGAAGGGAACCTGATTATTGCCAGAGAAAATGGGGCATCCCTCCTATTGTGCTTAATATACTAGAAGTGAACCAATAAAGTTGATTTTTGGATACAAAGTTAATTACATTGAAAAATCAGCTGTAATCCAGCTGATGAATACTGCTTTTAAACACCCAGAAGTATACTCATTTAGACCTATTATTTCCTATTTGTAGGAATTAGAGTCTCTATAAAGTTAGCTGATCAATTTCATTTTAATTGTTCCCTTATTATGGAAAGAAGTATGGAATGAAGACAATACTTATATGCCCACCTCTTAAGGGTGTCCTGAGAATTAACCAGTTAATGCTTTTACAGCACGTTTAACATTTACAAGGAAATATAAATGCAATGCATTATTAAGTAATAATTAGTAGTAAGCAGGAATACCTAAAGAGAGGTTACAGATTGCTTTCTTATGCCCTTTCCAATCCCTACTACTTATTAGGAGGAATCCTACCTAGGGTGCAGAGGATGCAGTGCCTTAGGAAGACAATTTACATCTGCCTCCATTTGTCTCAGTAAATCAAGCCTTCTGGTTCTCCAGAAAGACTGGTTTTCCAGTCACAAGTGAGAGGGATGGGTTTACATGCAATACAAAATTGTACCTTTAAGCAAGGCTGCGTGTAGGCAAAACATATGCCTATAAGCCACTAGAGGAGATGGAAAGTGTTGGAAAATACGCCAGATGGTTATTCGTTTTATCTTTATGGACTTTCTCCCTTCCAGAACTGGGCTTTTGAGAATGTTGAGATTTTCTGTGATAGCCTAAACCAATAAAAGAAGAAAGCATGACATTTGTGCTGAAAATCTGCCAGTGAGGGAAGGACACACTGCAACACCTGACTTATTCAGCTCTCAGGTCCTCACTGTAATGTGAAAGAAAAACATCTCAGAAAAAGTAACCGGGGTTGCTGCAGGTATTTACAGGTTCATAAACTTGAACCTCTAAGTGATGGTGGAGTTTCTGAACTCCACTCAGGGAATGACTAGTACTTATTGCAGGTAAAGTGGAGATATATGTCAGTCCTGCTGAACAACTAGCCATATGGGTTTGCACAAAAGGGTAAAATGGGTTCACTGGAATTTCATTGCCAATACTCAGATTTTTAAACTGCACACATGCAAAATACGGAGGTTATAGGGTGATAAGGATTATCAGGGAGAAAGCCCTGATGGCACTATCATATCATTTTACCCACAGAAGTCCTCACTTTGAATGAGACTGGCTGACAATAATTCCATGTTGTTTTCACTGGCTGAGAATCTGTGTTTTTATCATAATTTTGTGTAATCTTCCCAGTAGTTCAAAGGAAGATACAGCAGACTCTTATGTGCTCCTGCCACATTTAGTTATATCACAGGGACCAGTCACATAAGCTTTCAATGTGAAGTTAATAAATTCTGTAAGCAGTTACATGACGCTAGAATTGGCAGATAAGGCTATCTCACCCACAGAAAATACCCACAGTCCCCTTCTGGGAAAGAGTTGTCCTGTTTCAAGGCCTCATGTAAGGCAACATGTAGGTTTACATTATTCAGCATGCTAAGGGCCAAATTCCATGCCTAATGCATAGCCAGCAGAGACCTCCTGCTGCAGCTATGGAGGAAGGACAGTCCTTTCCAGGCTACAAAACATCTGTGTTTCGCTCACTAGTGAGACCTTCCTGTTATCAGGACATACCTTATGAAACTTGTTCTGTGCAGAGGTGGGAGAGTTCAGAGTTGCCATGCTGCACAGCCAAACCCTATCTGGCTATTTGACTGGCAGAGGAATGAGATGATACTTCCAAGCAGGTTATTTTTAATATGAACTTGTTTCCTTGAAAAAATGGAAATACTCTTGTATGCTTAACTGTGGGTTAATTATATCTCCATTTTTAACCAGGGTTTATATCATTCACATTATATTTCTATAACATATTTTATATGAGTTTTCAATCCTGCCACATCAAGTGCTCCTTTAATGCAATTCTTCTGCTAGTCAGAAATATTAGTAATTAAATTCTCTCAAATACGCTAGTGTAAAGCAGAGGGAGAACATCCCAATCCTATCAGCACTGGTGTTAATTATTTTAGGCAAGCTGTCATTTATGTTTTCTAAAGTGGATTTTGTTCTTGCAGTCAGGAACATTGCTTAGTGCAGAATTAATTAATCATTATAAATATAAAACCTGCAGTATCAGCTTCTGCGTTCAGTAAGGTTTCAAGAGGCAAGGTTGAAGGAGTCAATAGGCTGCTGTGGGGAATCATGGTTTTTTTCATCTGATACAAGGACAATTAAATTATACACTTAATCTTTACAGGAATATGTATTTAAAGCATCATTGCAAAATAATAAAAAAGAAAATTTGATAATTTATTGTGACTGGCAGCTTTTACTAATGCAATATTGTTTAAAAAATGCTGTATAAAACAAGATTAGTGAGGAGGAAACTGAAAAGCTAAGCTTACTATAAATCTGAAGAGTTGTTTCTAAAGGTGTCTTTCTCATTTTACCCCTTTGGAAAATGATCGGATCATTAATTTACTCACCATAGTACAAACACCAGCATAAAGCTCTACATGCCCACAAGAATAAACAGATAATAATCCAACCTTGCCTAGAGCATGCTGTGTAAGAGCTGAATGCCAGCACTTGAAACCATGAAGGTGGCTTTACTAGAAGAGGCCAAGCAAGGCTGACAGCTCAGGAGAACTGGAATTAATGATAAAATAAACTAAAAATTTAATCTGGCTATTTGGCATAAGTCATGTTGGCTTTTTTTTTTACCTGCACCCTTATTTTCCTATAAAAAAGCAATGAAGCACATGCATTCTCAACATAAACGGGTACAATTTCATTGCCTAAGACATGCACTGACTTTAGATCAGCAGAAAATTGGCTGATTATTTTCTTATCCCGGGATCAAAAATGTGATAGATGGCAACTAGCCACTTTGCTGAATTGACTGCCACCATCATGTTACATGTCTCACTGTTTTACAATCTAGACTTGCTGGCATTTACTCTCCAAAAGCAATGTATGATCTGGGGCTTTGAGGAGAAAAGGGAAATCAAAGCTATCTAAACAAACACACTCTGAACACTATGCCATACATGTTGACCGCCTACTGAAATTGTGCTCTCTACTTTTCGAAGGCATTCTCTTGACATGTAGGCTGTACATGATTGAAAGGTATGGGTCTATCTGTGCAATTAATTATGAAAGCTTCCTCAGTGTTATAGTTTATTGTAAAAGTTATTATTTTATGATTTGTATCACTACAATTATGTTTCTAATGGCATTTTAATTGATTTTGAATCCAATTTTTAAAATCCCTATTTTGAAAGCACACCTCAGCTGCTGCCACTTTGAATCTGTGCCAAGCTGGCAGACTCTAACTTATTGTGTCATCATTTAAATGTCTTGCTGCAGTGCTGGTTTTAGGGATTCAGAAGTGATCTGCATTTAATACAGTCTTTTAAATTGCAGCAGTTTCAGAACTCAGGGATGCTGAAATCTTCAATAAGCATGCTACTTATAGTCAGTAGACACCTGGTAGGATTGTGTTATTTTACTTACTCTTGACACTTGTTGAGCTGATAATCTTTTAAAGATGTTTTTACTAAGCAGGCCAATTACTTTCCCAGTATATGCTTAGAGTTTGGTCTCACCTCAAAACCTTATTTACTCAGACAAACTCAGGATTTGGTAAGCATGCACTTAATTATTTACAATTCACAACTTCTTTACATTGGAAACAGCTGACATCCACATGGTTTGAGGCAAGTAGAAATATGGGTCATCATTTCTTCCTTTGGGGTCCTTGTTGTTACTCTGTATGTCTTTCAGGTAGCAATTTCGCAACCCTTTTATATCCATGTTGATTGAAAACACGTAGAATTTAAGTTGAGTCAGTTTTAGATAATTATCAGTTATAAGATGAACGGTGGTTACTTTATACATGCAAAAACCTTTCTTGGTAGTTAAGATAACTTCACATAAGCTCATTTGACTATAAATAGGGCAGATTACTGCCCTCAGGCTGAAGCAACCGTCACTGAAAACAGTAGTTCATCTACCAATATCACTTATATTCTGCTGTCGCTGATGATGATCTCAGTTCATGTTTCAATCTGTGGAGCTTTCCAGTGCAAACTTTCCATTAATGCAGAAGATTCTAAAAGGTTAATTAATCACTGACTGGGTCTGAGGGAAATTGCAGTAAACTATTGCCCAAAGGTATTAAAGTGCTTCTTTCGATTGGCTTCAGGCAACACTACCTAATCCTAGGAATGGCTTTAACCCTCAGGCAGTAGTTCATTGCAGTTGGCCTCAAGTGCAGTCAATAATCTGTACTTGCTATTAGGGCTCTGCTAGTAATTGAATTTTGGTTTAGCAGAACTAAGAATTTTAAAGAACAACAAACCCCCCCTCCCCAACAACTCTCTTTAATTTAGGTTCTATAAAAGATATCTTTTGAGAGCATTCTTGATAACTGTGAAAAAAATGAACTTAGAATCAGAAAGGAGTGTTACCTGCACCTATTTCTGAAAACAAGAATTCTACTTGCTCTCCTCCCTCTTTCTAGATGAGTGCTCTAAACACTAAGCTTTGAGACACTAATCTTTTTCCTCTGGAAATTGTTCCACATTTTATAAAATGTTTGAATGCTAATTAGTACAGAAGCTAACACCTCACTACCAGGATGCACTTTTCTTCAGAGCTGTGTGAGTATCCACATTAGTGAATGAAGAGGATATCAAGCCAGCTAATGAGTCAGCTCCAGGACTGGTATGGTTGTGTCAGTGCAGGGCTGTGCTCAGGCTAATTACCTCATTTGAAGAGAAGAGCTAATTAACTCTAGAAGAGCAGCAACGGCTGCTTCTCATGTGCAGCTACTATTCCTGCCATACACCTTTTCAATATCTGTGTAGCTCTGATTCTGCTATGTAGACTTCTGGGTGCAGCATTCCTCAGTGCAGCCCTTCCCTACGCTCTGAAAACATAATATGTGGATGGGCTTAACTCCAGGAATGTTGTGTCTCGTCTTTTTTTTGTTATTTCCTTATATCATTTTATCTCTGCCTTTGTTAGTCATACACACTATACTATTGAAAACTTTAGCAGCACAGCTTCTTGCTGTAAAGTAAATTAAAATGATTTGGGGTGTCAGAAATGGGTCACCAAAGTCTATAACTACACAGACAAACACAGTTTCTAATCGCCCTTCTGTTTTGAATGAATGGTATTAGGAACTGCTTAGCTGACATACCTCAACTATATGGCTTGGCAGAGGCACATGAGCAAATGTAGATGTGACTTTTCTAGCAGATATTGCTTAGAATTTCCCATTTAAAACTTGTCCTTCTGTTTTCAAATAGCAGCAGTAGTATAAAAGATGCAATTCTATTACCCTGCAGTTTCATCTTTTTTAGACAAACTCTGAATACAAGCTGATACATCTCTGTTCCCCATGATACACTAGTGTAACCCACTGAATAAAAAATAGCTCCCTATGCAACTGAGCATTATATTATAATGAAGAGACTCAGCTATCAGCTTATTAATATTTCTAAATGAAACAATCATTCTGAAACAAGAAAAATAAAGAAATATTTCGTTCTATTTTGTATTTGAATTAGGGTGTTTTCAGTCCCATTATTGTAAATTAGTTCAATAGAGCTGGCACAAAGCAGGTCCACGTAATAAAAAAAATGTTGAATTATTGCATAGTTTAAGTTTCTGGTACCATTGTTTGCCATAACTCAACTAAACAGGCAAGTGAGACATTTAGACACCTGATGGCAATCTTTCATTAAATTTGATTAAATATGATTTGTGTTTCTTTCTATATGAGAATGACTCAAGCATAACAATATAATTGAGTTTTGTATAGCACTTTGGTCAAAAAAAACCACAAAATGTCTTACAATGAGACACAGAAGAGAGAAAAATCTTCCTGGCTATGGACTCTGTGATTCCCAGAAAGGGAACACAGGAAAAAAATTACTTGAGCTGAAGGGAGAAAAAAAGAAGACATTTTAAAGCAGTAAAGACAATAAGGTATTTTTGCAGCCAGTTAGAGAAGAAACTGGAAGAAAGTAACAATAGAAGGGAGGAAAAGGTGAGTGAAGTTTATGTTGTGTTAAATGATGCAACATAACCTAATGCCATGCATGGATTGTGTTACTTCAGAGGCTTAAACAGATGCTGCTCACTTTTTCTCAGGGCTGACTGGCCAGCTAGCCAAGCTTTCTTATTGCTATGCCATGTACAATAAACTTATTTTCACAAAATGAGTGTGATCATCTGTGACAAATTCTACCCTTCCTCACTATAGTCATCTTAAAGGTACTGAACTTCGCAGCAGCTCCATATCTGAGGCTGAGAGGAAGGCATACTGAAGGAAATGTACATTCAAAGCCATTTGGTAGGTGATGTAATAAATAACAGGCCTAGTGTTTGTCTGTCTGTCCATGCCAAAGACTGTGAAATACATTTTTAAGAGCTTTATAGGAACCCAAAAGGGGGAATAGTTGTCAGACTCCTTTGGCTCCTGATACAGTTTTGTGGGAGCTAAGGAAGGACCAGGATATGGATTCTCTAGCTTTTCCTTCTTATGCATCTGAGGAGCATTTACACTCTTCCCATGCACAGCAGCATTTATGAGGGATAGCTGAATAGTGAATCCTTCTTCCTTCTCTGTCTCCTAGAGAACCCAAACACAATTATTTGTGTTGGTCACACTGAAGACTTTATGTGCACCCAGCTCTTCTGTCCCTGTCTGAGGGGCTCAAGAACAGCTGGTGAGTAGAGACAGATGGACAGGTGAACCCTGAGACAGCCGTAGTTCACACACAGACAGTGGTTTCCTCTTGCTGATTGCCCAGCTATGGAGGCATATTGTGAGTGTCAGGGACTGTGATCACTGAGACAAAGACTTTGATTAGTTTTCAGGAGGTAGAAAAAGGACCTGGCACTCTTTTCTTTCTGAAAATATAGTGCTGCCCTAAAAACAGCTTAATGGAGGGATTTATTAGTATTATGAATAACTGTAAACACAAATAATAGAATAAACTTTCTGAAACATCTCTTGGTTTTAAGAAACAATGTGCTTCTTGGGTTGAACAAAAACCTGTAATTCTGAAAACCTTAAAAAACAAACACACTGACAGAGACAAAGGCATGTACCAGCAATTGGTATTTTCTTCATAATACACAGACCCCCATTGGAATGAACAAAGCGTCTCTCTTACTATTTTTATACAAGTCCCCTAGGGAAAGCAATGGCAGTCTATTTAAAGCCAAAGTAAATTTTACTCTTGCTTCCCAGTTTACTCAGCCATAGAGCATTACGTAGCTGTTCAGCCATAAGGAGATACATGGTTATTTTGGAAGTGGAGAGAGGATGTGAGCTGCCACCTCCTCTTCAGTGGTGGCAGTTGGTATTCGTCATCCCTGACAGCCAATGGGCAGTCAAGACTCAGGCAGACAGCTTTATGTTTGAATCCTCTTTGAGTATTTCTCTCTCAGATGTAACATACACATCAATCTTACCTTTCCAAGATCTCTGTTTTATCAGCATATTACTTCTTCATGAGCTAGTAATTTTGTTTCATAGGAGATGAATGAAGAGCATTGAGGAGACAAGTAAGCAAACAAGATACTGATTTTTGCTTTGACCCTTTGCATCATAAAAAGTTGTGGTATAAAAATGTGCTAATGTCACATTGATGCCTCTACATTCTAATTTTATTTAGCTCTACAAAAATCAGAAGCAGGCCATAAAACCCCTAAGACTGTGTTAATAATTGAAATAGAATACTCAGCCTCTGCTGCTTAAAGGGTTACTAGAGCTGTGGATACACTGTGATCTGAGGACAATGGCTGGAATATATAAATTTAACCCTTAAAAGAACAGAGTTTAAAACGCTAGGGTTTATCTAATGTTTCACAAATATTATCCTGAGCTCCCACTTAGAACTCATAGAAATGAAATAAAACTGTGGGTATCCACACAAGTAATACTTCCCCTCAAAAGGAGTGAGTGTATTATCCCTGCCCCTTTGCACTCCAACAGGTTATAATCAGCCCTTACCCCAAATAAATTTGAAAATTCAGGATGGATGTCAGAGGAGATGATATAGCTTATACTTGGGAAGGTAATAATAATGAGTAGTCATCTAATGCATTATTTTAGTCTCCCAACCTCAGTGTGTTGTGGAAATAGACCTCTAATAAATGTTTACTGCACAGGCCCCTTTCCCACTCACCTACTTGTGACACTTACTAGCTCTCAATCAGCCACTTTTCTGGTAAGCCAGTCAGTGGCAGTTGCTTTATCATGGCAAAAAGACAATATTTGTTTAACTACAAGCCTAACTTTTAATGGAAATGCAAAATTTTCACATATTAGAAATGTAAACAAGACCTGGCCTATTTGGTCTTTTGCTCCCCATCAATATGATCCCCCATTACATTTTGTTACTGTCAGAAATCATAGAATCATTCAGGTTGGAAAAGACCTCTAGGATCATCTAGTCCAACCTTCTTTGAACATCTCCCTAAACGCTAGACCATTTTTCGAAGCACCACATCTGCTTGATTTTTGAACACCTGCAGGGATGATGACTCTACCACTTCCCTGGGCAGCCTGTTCCAATGGCTAACCACTCATTCAGTAAAGAACTTCTTCCTGATATCCGATCTAAACCTCCCCTGGTGCAACTTGAGGCCATTAGCTCTTGTCCTATCTCATTAGTTACCTCGGAGAAGAGACCAGCACCAGCCTCTCTACAACCTCCTTTTAGGCAGTTGTAGAGAGTAATGAGGTCTCCTCTCAGCCTCCTCTTCTCCAGACTAAAAAATCGCAGTTCCCTTAGGTGCACCTCATACGACATATTCTCCAGACCCCTCACTAGCTTTGTTGCCCTTCTCTGCACCCACTCCAGCACCTCAATATCCTTGTACTGTGGAGGCCCAAAACTGGACATAGTACTCAAGGTGTGGTCTCACTAGTGCCAAGTACAGGGGCACAATCACCTCCCTACTCCTGCTGGTCACACCATTTTTGATACAGACCAGGATGCTGTTAGCCTTCTTGGCCACCTGGGCACACTGCTGGCTCATGTTCAGCTGACTGTCCACCAGCACCCCCAAGTCCTTTTCCACCAGGCAGCTTTCCAGCCACAATTCCCCAAGCCTGTAGCATTGCCAGGGTTGTTGTGACTGGCAATGCACTTCTTGTAGAGTTTTGAAGTATAAGATGATTGAGTTGCCATTTCAGTGATGTTTGACAGGGATTAGAAACCTGGGCTAAAGTGACCCATATAAAAAGAAAGAAAATAGGGACACTGCATCTCTGTTATAAAAACTGGGACATCTATTGACTTCATTTATTACCAAAAGAATATCTACAGAGTATAATATCTATAGATACAGTGGATTTGATCCTGTCCAATGATTTCTTTACAATGAGAAGAAAACAGAGATTCTGTTAGTTAAGTTTATCTAAATCCCTTGTTACAGCTATGAATTTTGAATTTTAAAATCAGAAACAATTACTTTATTTCTTAAATTTACAGTAATAAGAGACTCCTATGCCTAAGGCTGTAACCATATTCATATAATTAACATTATAATAAATACAGTTACATTGAGTCTCTCCAACATTAACATGATCTGCTTCCCAGCTAACTATGTACCTTCTTCAAAACTACTTAAAAAACACCATAAAAGGTTTATTTTGTAGTCTGATGGAATGGAGTGTTTCACAGTCAGAGAGGAAATCCTTTGGATAGGCCATACATAACAAGACAGAGATATGTTAATGATGAGAACATGAAACATAACCATATAAACTCTGAAGGAGAATGTCATTACAATCAAATAGATCAGTGAACACGATTCATAAGCACTACAGATGTTTGAAAGATAAAGCTGGAATCTGAACTCTTTCTGCATTTCAGTGTACAGGAAGAGAACATTCCTCTACATTCTAACCACTGAAAAATTTTGGAACATTTTGTATTCAGAGAAAGTAATCTATCATTAAAAATTATGTTGTTTAGAGCTTTTTGTATTACTGCTGGGGAAGACTCCACATTTAGGTATTTTTTAAGCATTTTCACTGAAAAATCAGAAGTAATATAATTCCTCATCTCTGCATTACTAAATGCTTGACTGTTGGGGAGATGGTCCACATAACACTGTTATACAACTTCAACACTGCATGGCAGAACTTTTTAACAAGCTCCATAATGCTGGGTCTGAGGTCCAACCTTTATTCCTTCTGAAGTTCTGTTTTAGTGAGGCTACCTCAGATTCAGTTGACTATAAATGTTACTGAATTTCTTGAATGCCCAGCCTTATGGTTCCCTGATGAGGTTTGTTGCTTCAAAAAGACAAACCGTTTTGCAACTTGCCACTAAAACAGCAATAGATTCCATGATACCTTGCCTCCTTTGCCAGCTTCCACATCCCTTGTGGCACTGCAGCAAATACACCCAGATGCCCAGAGGACCTTCCTTTGTCATAGCAGTTCTTAGCATCATTCTCCCCTTTACTCCACCCTTTTCTTAGTGCTCAAACCGGCATCCAGATCAGCCTTCACAATCTCCAGCCATTCCTGTATTTCCTTTGCATTTGAAAGGTAGACTATAAGTGAACCTTAACTGCAGAGGTCTCTGAAAGGCATCCTCAGCAGTATGCTATCTGTAAGCCTTGAGTTTTCAGTGAGGATTTCAATGTTGTTGATGTATAATTAGACACACCTGCACAGTCAAGACAGCAATGTTTTCATGTAATACTTGCTTCAATCTTCAGTTATGTATCATAACACTTTTGTTAACCGGCTTATTGAGCCTCTTTTGTTTTTTTGTTTTGTTTTCAGATGTTTCTTCAGAGCTCTGCTAGTGCATGACATGTGCTGTCCATGATTTGATTGCTAATTTAGTTTGTGATCAGGTTACTGTATGTGTTCTTTTTCATATTTGTAATAATTGTGTTATTACCGTGTGAATCATGGGCATGAAAGTCAATAACCAAAGTTACCAAAGTAGTCTATAGAAGGAAAACTTAATTTTATTAGCTCAGGAGGTGTATGGAATTTGAGCCATGCTGTGATAACATCACACAGTAGGTCACACCCAAGGGCTGACATTATCTCTCAGGAACACACACTCCTGGGGTGTCTTATTAATTATATTTAATTGCATGAAAATTAATGATCCTTTTCAGTGACTACAGGTCTACTCTAGAGCTGCCAGACAAATTATGTTAACTTTTATTTTTATGTTTCTTGGTCTTTGAGCAGTTAGATACTGCCACTTTGATTCACTCTCTATTCTTCTGGTGTATAACTAGTTTAATACTTTTTATTTTTTACCAGCACCGTTGCTTTATGCTTTCAATAAGAATTTTTCTCTGCTATTTTTATTGTGTCTATCACAAATGCCTAAGATAGAAGATTTAACTCATTTACCATAAAATTCCACTTGACATGAGAAAGGACACAATCCATTATTTTGTTAGTTTCCTATTTGGCTTCTATTTAGACAATATCAAAACAGCTAAGGTGTCTATAATCAAAACAGGCTAATAATGTTGCTAGAAAACAAACTTCAGAAGTCACATTACAGAACTGTATTAAAACCCTAATACCTCCCCCAAACTAAAATACTGATACTTGAGAACATGGGCTACTGAAATGCCAGAAATGAAAAACCAAAACAAGAATCTGTATTTGTGAGAGCTTCCTTGCTTGAGGACAGATATTTTGTTTTTCCATTTGACTTAACAGATCTTGGTCCCTTTTGGATATTTCTATACTCTATATGATAAACTCATGTACTCCATATTCATAGACCTGTAATACTGAACAAATGTAACATTCAAGACATTTCTAATTTCGTAACCTTTTTGTCAAATATAGAGTGTGGCTGATTTTATGGAGTAACTGTAAAAAGCTCGAAGAAATGATGAATGAATTGAGAAAAAGTTGCTCTAACAGAATAAGGATGATGCTGTGCTTTCACTGCTGAGTGTTATTCATTATACACTATAAGCACTGCTGCAGAATAATTAGTGATGAACACTTACCAAGCTCAGTGTATCTTAAGAGCCCAGAAGAATTAATTTGGGCCTTAAATAACCTTCTGTTAATTTTTAGCACATATGAGACATCTTTTCACTGACAATCAAGCTTTTACAAAAATACACTTTCTCAAGTCTTCCAAATATTTCCAACATCATATTGAACCCCACTTTTAAAATCAGTAATTCTTCATGCTAAGCACAGTGCTGAACACCTGAAAGATCCAATGCAGCTTATATTCCTATAAACTTTATTCTTTATAATAATATGGTCTTAAAGTACTGACTCATAAGAGCATCATTTTACTGAAAATATAAAAAGTACTAAATGAGTGTAGAAAAATAAATTTAAGACATTAACTGCTTATTCTTTGCTGTATAACAGTTGATGTGCTTTTTGAAAAACAGCTACAGGCTAGATACAGAAGGACAGAAAAGAACATATTAAATAGAGTTATAACAATGTTCAGGTCACTTGAGTTAATGTTGGTGATTACATGTACAGCTGTATTTGATGACATGTTTGAAACAACAGAAAAGTATGAAGAGCAAAAATTTGCATAAAACTTTCAGTTTATTACTCATTCACTTCAAAATAGCTGTTTAAACCTCATATCTTCAGTTGTTTAAGAGGTGACTTAATCAAGTACCTACATGAGGCAGACCTGTTTGATAACAGATAGTATTTCAAACTAGCAGACAAGGCATAAAACAGTCAAACGGTTGGAAGCTGAATTTTGACAAAAATAAGTATTGCACACTTTCTTAGGAATGAGAATAATTAACTACTGTAACAACTTACTAAAAGATGTAGTAGATTCTCCACTCTAGAATTCTTTAAATCAGTATAGAAAATATTTTTTAAACAACTCCTGTAGTCAAAACAATTGCTAACTAAATGCAAGAAGTTTTATGGTCTTTAGCCTATGCTACCTACAAAATGAGACTGGATTATCATAATATCCCCTCCTGGGCTTAGAACCTATCAATTAATGCATCTTGGCCTACTGCAGAGGCACGTTTTATTAAATACAGATTTTCTTTGTTAATTTTTAATATTTAATTAGAACTCTATCATTCTAGGCCACTGGATACTACTGAACTGGCTAGTGATAAATTACCTCCTGTTGACTAAATTAGCTGTGACACACTCTTCTGGAAGTCAGTAAATATGCCATGGGTCAAAAATGTATCATCAAAGACTCCTTTCACAAAACAGCAGCACAAAATTTCTTTATGCAGGTCTAGAACAAATAGATGTGGATTCATTTATCTCAATACCTAACTGTAGCACCTAAATTATGTGTAAGGGTGTATTTCTGTAATCAGTGGTGGAAGATTTGAATGACTTTCAATTTCTCTATCTCTATGGGTTTAGAGAAGTTTAGCTATGTCTTTTATTGCATGTATGAATTAGGATTAAATTGAGACATGAAGACAAGTACTTCACTACCTATGGAATGGGAATCAAGAAGTACTCTATCAAACATTTTTGTAAGTATACACAATTAGTCTTCCTTGTGCTTTTTCATCTAACAAAAAATAATGTGTAAAATGAGGGAGATATGGCTTTCATATTCATTACAAAACAATCTTTTTGCTAAAATGATCATCAGGTCAAGTAGATGGCAAAGAAACTTTCTTGATCTTTGTGAAATATACACATTTAAAGATAAATAGGATGACTGCATTTTCAAACTAGGACTTTCAGTAGGAACAAGAAATTCTCCTGGTTTTCTATAGTCATCTCCAAAGTTTGGCTGCGATTGTTATAGCTTTATACCTTGAAAAGCTTTACAGCTATCTATGTGAAAACATCAAAATACAACTCTGCCTGGCTCAAACACAAATCTGGAAAAGTAATGCATAAAGAGGTTCTTTGTGTCTTTTAGAAATAATGGGGAATGGAAACAGGACACAACCTCCTGCTTTGTCAAGAGCTTTCTAATGCAGGTAGAACAGTCATGTGTTGCATTCCATAGACATGCTTCTTTAGTTTATTGCCAGTTCCTGTCCACATCTATTCCTTAGTAGCTTGACTTTTTCAGCACTCTTGGCTGGTATATTCTCTCTGGTTATATCTTTAGGAGCTCCTGTGCATGTGTTCCACCATAACTTCCCCTCAGCTGTTGAAGAATAATTAATTGTTTTCCATTTTTACGCATAAAAACTCGCTTGGAGTTTATGAATCTTATGTTTTCCTCATAATGTCCAAGGATCTTTCCTAAACGCTTCTCTACTGTCCTGCAAAATTTGGCTTTTCTTACAGAGCATTGCCTTTCTGAACAGATACTGCTTGCATGTGCAGAAAAAGTAAGCTCTTCACCACAAAGAGTATACCCATTTTCACATCCTAAATCTGAACTCATTATATTGCCAGATTTCATAAAGTCCCAGGTGAAGCTCTGCCACCTTAACTATTTTCCACAAAGCTTTTGTTGTACTTCTAGAGTTAAATTTTTTCAATAGAACGCTTTAATTGTCCCTTCCCATTTTACCCCCAACCTCAGGGACAAGTGCACTGTATTTATTTTATCTCTTCCCTTTGATCAGTGTGAGTCCCATGTTTCAGAGTTGTTAAAGTATCATGTGACAGGTCAGTCCATAAGGACGAATGTCTTACATATCAAATGAGCTATGTTACCTGTAACAGAAGAATGGATCTCTTTTTTAATACAGAATGTAACAAAAGGCAATATTTGACTCATTTTCTTGGGAACACTTACAACTTCTAAAACTTAACAGCTGAGTACATATTACGTACTTGAGAATGCTGATTCTCAGATCCCATCCCTTGCAAAAGGCTTGTTATGTCCTGGCTTCTAGGATGTGGTGGACAGTGCTGCAGATAGTGAAATCGTTCCCATTAGGCAAAAAAATCATTCTTCACTAAGTAATATAAATTTTTCTAATTACTGAAACCTGTGATCAGCTCCCTACTCTGAGTGTCTTGCAGAACAGAGCAGTGTTTTGAATGCTCTTGTACCAAGTCAGGCGTAAAACCTGGTTGAAGATGTTTTATTTCCTCCTTCTGCTCTTATTATAAAATTGGAAAATTCTAAACATTTTATTTCTGTTTTGCAATGGACACAAATAATTTGTCTCATAAGCCAGAAAGGGCATTGTCAGTGCAAGTGCAAGATGTATTTTGAATTAATGCTGGACCAAAGTACCCAGCATTCCATCCTTAAGGAAAGATTAATTAGGCTAGTTATTTTTGAAAATTCATCTGTTAAGTGAAAATGTATGTGGACATGGAAAGATTCTTTAAGAGAAGGTTTACCTCTTTACAGGATTTTTATATTAAAAGATATAATTGAAAAAATAGTTTTAGGTAATATGAATGATAAATCCTAAAACTATTCTTACCAAATCATTACATGATAGAAAGACCTCTTTAACTGTTATTGGATATAGCATTTATAACAACCTATTGACAACATACAGTGTTGTACAATGACAGTGCTAAAATTGGCTCTTACTTCCTTAAACCATCATGGTATTGAACTACGTAACCAGAAAATCACAACTCACCGATCTTCCTGTATGTTAATCCTTCTATGAGAGCTTAATGACTTGTCTGCTCATCTTGGAGATAATAAACTTCACAATGGAAACAATAGCTGTCTTGGTGACTTCGCACAAATCATTATTTGTAGAAGTGGAATAAAACCTATACACAGAAGGTAAGCAATGACATTGCTCACCTTTTTGGTATTAACTCTGATAATTGGCTTTAAAGCATTTGCAATACAGTGAATAAATGGATACAAAGCAAAAAAATATAAATATTAGCCCAAGGTATAATCAATAAGATCTCCTGCATAGTCAGTAAAATCACTGAGTACCTCAGAACGATTGACCTTTCATAAGCACAACCATACTATATGCTTGTAAATACCAGCATCTTATTCTGGGACCTGACATAATACAACACATGGAAAAAAGAAATGGAGTTTAGCAGTTAAATAACTGAAAACTGAAATACTTGTTAAACTTTATTTCTACAGGAAAACATCAGAGATCTGAGCCATTTTAAGTAGGAGACTTGAATACTGTGTGTGACTTACAAATTGTCTCCAGAAAATGGTGCTTAGGGTATCTCCCAGAGAAAACACATCTGTAATTAATTGAACAAATGCAGCAGAAAGAGCACCTACTTTGTCTGTTAGTAAGAAAACACAGCCTGTAGAGAAAATGACCCTGATGTGTGAGTTGTGAGTGCTTGAACACCCATTCAGCCTGAATTTGAACAGAAGCATAAATAAAATTAGTCTGTAACTTTATTCCCAAACCCAAGAATGGGAAGAAGAGAGTGAAGGACTCTATTCTTTTTCTTATGCTACTGGCTGATTTACTTTTGCATTCCTCTCATTGAATAAAGAGATCCCAATTTTGGTCCTGTGTATCTTTACTTTTTAAAAGGCAAGAGGGAGGTTTCTGTCAAACTGTGCACAGAGATAGTAATACATACATGTGTTTAGAGAGGGTCTTGCCTTGGCCTTTGCTTCTCTCATACTGTCTGTAACGCTCTTGTTGGAGTTTATCTTTAATTAGAATATAAGCTCTTCAGGACAAGGTCAATCTCTTTACTAATGGTTGCACAGAGCTAAGGATTTAACCAGGAGATGAAGAAACAGAAAGTGCAGACAGAAATAGAAAGAGCTAGTGCTGAAAGAATGGAAAATGGACCCTTATAGTACTCTACTGGCTAATGCTTTAGATAACTAAACAGCAAATTTGATTTGTATTGGCATATTTACAAATCTTTCATCCTCTGTCAAAGACACCAAGTTGTCAAAGAAGATAGGTGGAGGAAATATTAATACAATTATAAATTAAGCAATGAATTTACTTCGGATCCCTTTGCAAAACAATCTCTCTTTCTAACTATCCCCACGCATTCTTCTCTTGAGAAAAAATAATTAGGAAATAATTTTTTCTCAGATACTGTAGGTGATTTGCTTCACTTCATATAGATTTATAACTTACAGGGTGCTTCTTGTTAATAGGTTCAGTAAAATGACTTTTTATTAGAAATGGTGATTTAATCATAAACACAGTCACTTGACTGATGATGTAAAAATGATGCAGAGAAGCTCCGTTTCTGAAGTAAAAGCAGTTCCCTGGATGGCTGAATGCATAGCTACCTTTCTTTAAGCTGCTACTCTTCTTGGAACCACCAGTGGACCATAAGCAAGCTGCTCGTTTTAGCTAGAAGTTTCCACAAATAGTTTAGCATTTAGTATGCTATACTCAGAAAACTAACACACCCTTATTCTGAGGAACATGTAAATATGCTCCAGCAAACAAAAAAAATCCCCAATCTCCAAATGGATAGTGTGTATTAGGAAGAATTTCTTTAATAAAAGGGTTATTGGGCATTGGAATGGGTTGCCCAGGGCAGTGGTGGAGTCCCCATCCCTGGAGGTATTTAAAAGAGATGTGGACGTAGCGCTTAGGGATAAAATTTAGTCGAGGGCTTGTCAGTGTTAGGTTAATAATTGGACTTGATAATCTTAAAGGTCTTTTCCAATCTAGGCGATTCTGTGATTTTGAGATGAAGACCTGAAATTTTATTTCTTTTGTAACTGCTGTGCATGAAGCCCCCTAGGTTTAGTGGCAGAAGGCCTTACTGATGGATGTTACCAAAAGAGAGAGGATCTCATCTGAGTTTTGAAATAATTAATAAACATCCTTTATTTTCCTCTCAAATATCTGCATAGTTCCAATTTATGTTAATACACTTTACACATAGACTGAATGAACTTACTGTACAAAGCACTTGTTCTTCTCTTCAGTAATGAACTTCAATGGACTCTATGAGTATTTTTGGAGAACATTCTTTAAAAGGTGTGTATCACACTAGACATTCCATATTTTCCTAGAGATTATTAAAGGTTATTTTACACTGTGAGTAATGGTTAAAAAAATTTGTTATTTAAGTAATTGCTGTGTGCAGTGGATAATTTAAAGGCTGAATACTTCCTGTGGATACTTATACCATACTTCCGGCATCCATTTTAGTTTCATAATATCAAAAGGTAAAATTTACACCTGAAGATCTTAGTTTCCCAAAATGCGTTTGATTTATTTTCCTCATTTATATTGCCATAGCATTTGAAACCAGGCTGTGATGAAAGTGCTATGAAAGAAATACCACCTCTATAAAATGCACAATCAAAAGTATCTATCCTACAAGCCGCACTTCATGGGATGATCTTTGTCCCTGACTGGACCTCTTTTGAAACACAATCCAGGAATAAGGAAACATCTCTACAGGATGGCGTTTTAGTTTGTTTGTTTGTTTGTTTGTTTTTTAATGAAGAAGGCTGGGGAAGCAGGGAACAGAAATAAGAAAGGTTTCAGTGATCCTCTACACTATGAAACACTAGACAAGTGGTAAATATCTTCAAATATTTTATAAATGCATAAAAATGCAACCACCTAATTCGAACTATTATAATTACCACAAAAAGTTTGTATCTGTGGTGCAAAATGAAGCAGTTAGACAACCCAGATGTAATCAACAATATGATCTTAATTCTGTTCACCTCTGTGTATTTGCAGGGCTGAAAGAGGCAGTTCTCTGCATATAGTATGTATAAGGCCTGCATCAAGGACACTCAGCAACCATAAGTTTGGCATTCCTAACCCTTCTAGGGCTTGACTTCTGTTAAAAAAAATGTATTTAAACATTAGTTTTTCATTTAACTGGTAAAAGATATTTTTAAAGTTTTCATCAGGTACAATTACAGTGTCTTCTCCATAGCTCCTTAACCATTGCAATGTAGATTTGAAGTATGGGAGCCAGTCTATTGGCATTAAGTCAATCAGCTGCCTATGAAAAATGAATTCTACCACAATAAAGTCAGATGTTTTGTATATTCCACTAATTCCTAAGCATTTTTATCACCACTCCTACTATTTTACCTACTGTTGCTTTGGTAACAGTCTGGATCCAGACCTTCAAAATGTTCACTGTCAAATAGCACTTTTGTGAAATGTTAAATTTTCCCTTAAAGAACAAGTGATGAAAAAATGGAAATTGATACTTCAGCTAAACACAAATGGAATTTTAATAGACAAAGGAGAGGCAGTTCCATAGCTCGAGAACTTTTTTATTGCTATATTTTAAATACTTGCCACAAACAACACAAGTGATAGCTTTCTTAAGAAAGCTTCTCTTTCTAAGCAAAAAAAAATCTTTTATAATAAAAATGCTGAGAAATGTAAGTTACTAGTACGTTTCAAAGCTACTGGACTTTGCAATCCAGGTAACATTTTTCTCAATATAGAGGTTTTGTTGTAACCTTAATAAGCAGTCACATTGCGATTTGTAAAAATGTAGGCAATTCACGTGTTTCTTAACTATCTGAAGATACTTAACCTTTACTTTTGTATTTTACAACATATTCACAGCATCTGTCTATTAATGCATGAATTCTAGAAGCTTACTGATTTATACAATAATCAGTTGGGTTTATTTCCAACTGCAATCATAATTCAGGGCTTGCTCTAGTTGCTTTTCTTGAAGCCTAATTTTTTTCCAAAATGCAAAGTGACATACTAACCTTACTTTACAGGTTCCTATAATGGGAAATTGTATTGGTGATAATGCTCTATTTTCCTGATGCAATTTTTACTTTCCGACTTTTTAGCGCACATCAGCCTCTCCTTACTCATAGCTGCACCAAGCAATCGTCACTCTACACTGCTAACAGAAGCTGACCACAGCCTTGTTCCAGCTTCCATTTTTATTTAATTTTAGGTGTAAAATAAAATGATAAATACTTCTTTAGAAAACTGCCTTGCCCTTGCACATAGCATTTTTTGTTCTACTGGCAAATTTCAATTACTACAAGACCTCAAGTGGGAGCCATTCAAGATTTTCAAGATAATATTTGAGAAAAAAAGTTAATTCAGATTGACCGTTGGTCACAAAGAGCTGCTCTACCAAGTGCTCTGAATTACGGCAAGCAACTCAGGGACACCTTATAGTCAATAGCGTGCAGAGCAACTGGTGTGTAATAAATTCAGCATAGACACCTTTTCAGCAACCACCTGTAGGAACCACATCATCAGCTGTATTTATCTACATTTGTTTTCATACTAGCAATTCCTCAAAACATTACTGAAGAGGACTAAGAAAATGTATGTATATAGAATGACTTATTTTCTTGGGCCTTATTAGATCAATTTCAGAAAAAAAATTGAAGCATTTAGTACCTAAACTTACTGAGGCTTCTTGTTTCCAAGCTATAATCAAGTGTCTCTTCACAAACTTCTGAGAGAAGCAAAATGCATTGCTGGAGCTGGACCAAAGTGGCCTGGGGGCTAAAATGTTTTATGGCATTGTTCAAGGTCCCTCAACCAGGAAAGGAAAGTGATGGAAGCAGCTGAGAATATATTCATTCTCAGTGTGGGTAGTTACATTTTCAAGGACTTTAGGTTGCAGTGCCTAGCAATTATTCTCTAAAACTTATGAATTACATTAAAGGATGAGTATGTTGTACCTCTTCCAAAAATAAGCTGAAAAGAGGTCTTAAAATGTATACTAGATGCCCTTTTCCACTCACCTTTACTAAAATGGTCTGCATTTAAGTTCCACACGTTCAATTCCACATCCTAAAATGCCGATATATTACTCTGAAAACTTCAGCTCAAACCAATTATTTTTGAATTTTTGATCACTGAATTTAATTTTTTTCATGATGTCAAAGAATAGCTACATATGATTATTTGAAAATCTAAAAGACAGCATAAGTTACAGCAAGTCTGAATTAGGTCCACGTTTTCCAAAATGAGTTTAAAACATAAGATTAATGGCTATACAAATCTGTTAAATTGTCCTTTGCATTTCTATACCAATCCTATTATTCCTAGAAAATTTTTCAGGACATTTCAGTTTTTGTCGGAACTAACACAACCTCTCTTATCTGCGAAGCTGTGGTTCCCAGCTGTTGGTTAGAGGACCTGCTTTTCTTATTACTCTCATCTGGTACTAAATGATAAGAAGGACAACAACATTCTATTTTAAAACTAGCTGTTGCAAAGAAAAGCTCCTATTGTTACATGGGGTGCTGTCAGTGGTTAATATTGATCTCTAAGAATCTAATAACCTAATGAAATCATTTGCATCATGGCTTATTTTGTATGCTGTTGCTTGCAGTACATCACCAGTAACATGAAGAAAGGTGTTATTTTTCACAATTTAAGCATCTTGTAGCATGGGAGTATTCAGCACGTGCAAATGAATTGTTTTAAACAATGAGAAATACTGCACCCCCTGCAAATGAATTGATTCAAACAATGAGAAATACAGCACTTCTTGAATGAATCAATTTGTAGAGTACTGCAAAATTTTCAAGTGCTAGTGTTTATAATGAGTCTCACACTGTTCATGTAGGAATGTCTAGAATATGAAGCAAATCAATCCTCATAGCATTATTTTCCCTTTTTTCTCACCCTTTAATAAATACTCAACACTTACTGTCAACCAAACTCTCAGATGATGAAAATCCAGTCCATCATCTTTAAGACTGTGTTAGAAATGTGATGGTTTTGATAAACCCAGACACTCACAGACATCTGTTGACTCTAATGTTGACTTGCTGACTCTACTCCTGTCTTCACTTCTTTCCGTAAACAGTCCACAGTCCCTGTAATCCAAACTTCCACCTGAGTCAGGGACATCTTCAACATGATCAAGTTGCTCAGAGCCCCATCCTGGGGGCTCTGCAATGTTTCCTGGAATAGGACATCTACTACCACCCTGGGAAACCTGTTCCAGTGTTTCACTAGCCTCAATTTATAAACTGTCTTTCTTATGCCAATTCTTTCAGAAAGGCACATGGATCCTGCATCCCTGTGTTCAGCAGTTAATGATGTCTCACTGGGAATTGCACAGTCATAGTTTTGCTTCTTCTTTTACAGTCCAAGACCCTTAAAAATGTTATTGCTTCCTTCCATCGGATCTCACTTTTACTCAGTGGAAATCCAGTCTCTACCTGTACTTATCAGCTAGCAAGTCATCACCAGTCACTTCAAGTACAGGTCTTGAATTTGAAAGAACTTAAGTCCTGTCTTAATCCCATCTGATGAGGTAAAATCCTATGTATAAGTTATCTGTATTGCCAAAGAAAAAGGTTTCCATCTCCTTCAAAATGTATAGGTATCTTATGGATTTCTTTATAAACATGTGTATACATGTATATATATGACATGTAAGTAAATACGTAAGATGAAAGTGTTTTTAAAACTTGAAAGCCTATAGTTTCATTCCTTACAAAGAAAGCTGGGGTTTAAATGTCTCCAAATATGAAGAGTGTGGGAAACCTGTTCCAGTGAATGTTTTACTCTGTTACTGTCACAGTAAAAAAGTTTTTATGTTTAAATAGGATTTCCTGTATTCAGTTTGTGCCCATTTCCCCTTAACCCTCCACTGCACACCCCTAAGAAGCAGTACCTGTCTTCTATACTTCTCCGACATCAGGTATTTATAAATATTGACAAGATGCCTCTGAGCCATCTTGTCTCAAGACTGAGCTATTCTAGCCCTTGCAGCCTCTCCCCATATGTCAGATGCTCCAAACCCTTAGTTATCTTTGTTACCCTCCACAGGACTAGCTTCAATAAGCGCCTGTCTTTGTTGTAGAAGTGGACTCAGCCTTTCAGATATGTCTTGCCAATGCTGAGCAGAAAGGAAGGAGCATGTCCCTCAACCTGTTCACAACTCTCTGCCTAAACAGAGACTGTTGGCCACCTTTGCCTCAAGGGCACATTGCTAACTCAAGTTTCTGGATATTTCTATTTGATTTTTTTTATATATATCCATGACACTGCTTGCTAAAACTGGAACCTAGATGTTGTAATAAAAGCTTTACCTGTAAAAACTATTCACTAGCAGCAACTACTGTACAAAGGTGTTTCAGGGCATTTGTTTTTCTTTCGATAGTGAGAAACTTTGCCATTGATTGAATGGATCCTCTTGAACATTCGTGCTCAGTAGTTCCACAGTGAGCATTTGTCATCCATGATGAAATGTTTGGTGGTAGTGAACATGCTCAGGTGCAAGTACTAGATTTCAAGGACTGTCGTCCGAGGCTCTGTTTTGGAGGTTACCATACAGGCTTAGCTCTTTGGTCAGGTCTCATGTCTGCTCTCTTTGACATGAGGATTAGGTGCTATGCTTCTGTTGATGTTGATAGATAATTTGTAAATCATGTTGTCAACATAACATTTAATCTGCTCCAAACAGCACATAAACAAACCTTTGATTAATTCTTCCAGTCTGTGTCTTCTGGACAGGATTTACAGTGTTCTACTTGTTTGGATGAAAAATAGAGAGAGACAAGCTGTCACCACTGAGAAAAAGAGTATTTTTTTTCTTTCACTTTGCAGCCTAAGATTCATTTTATCATGACTTTACTGTATGAAAATGGCAGATTTAAATTTGTGACTGATGATGTAGAAGCTGTAAAACTTGATGGACTCAAGGGTGTTCATACCAAATTACCAGAAGCAACATACATTTTAGGCCAGGAACATCCGGTTCACAGTGCAATAGAAACTTGGAAGCGCTGCAGAGGATGATGTTAGCCAATGACATTTGAAAGAGCTGTGTATTTATAGCCTCAACTGAACACTGCAACACAGCTGGAGGAAAAAAATGAGTAATTTCAAAGACAAATAATTCAGAAGGAGATCTGTTGAGAGTGGAGGGACTGAGTTTACTGTGTCGAACACTTAATAGCATTAAAACAAGGAATCTGAAAAAGTAAGGTTTACTTTAATGACCTTGTCTTTTGTTATCACATTAAACTTAACTCAGAGCTCAGAGGATTGCATTAGTTTGGCTTTGAAATATTTTTCATTTATGTGTGCCTTTGAATCAGCACAGTACTACCTCTGTTGATTTAGTCCAGTCAAGATGTATGTATAGTTCTGAAGCACTGTTTACATAAGGCTTTTATATCACCCTCAAGCACAGCTACCATCCAACAACTTGGGCTTGAAAATTAGAAACTGAATGCCACTGGACAAAAATTCAATTCCTATCAAAATGATTATGATACAACATATACAAGCAGTTTTTGGCTGATATGAGAAGATTAAAGCAAATAGTTATCTATTAATTTCAGGGGTATCAGAAATATAAATAAGAACCTGACACACCAATCCCTTTCTGAGTGCTAGCTAGTTTCTGCCATCCAGCATTCTCTTGGATAAAATACATTTTTGCAATTTGAGTTTGTATACTTGCAGCTTTAAAGCCAACTTTGCATTTTTCCTTTTCTTTATTTTTTCTACTATACCTTATGCATTCAAAAAAAAAAAAATACAAGACTTTTTCTTTTTTTAATTCTTATTTTGGCACATGCATTAAAGTTCATAATGTTAAAGTGAAAAGTCTGTTCCCAAGGAAGGACAGCAATAGATTGATGTTTGTAGGTAGTTTGTATATAACACCCAGGGTAATACCAATCCAAATATAGAAAGTAATTACACTGACCTTGATATCTGTCATCATTATCTTGCTTATAGCACAAATGTTTTGCTAAGAATGTCATCAAAACCTTAGTTTTAGATCTATTTCCAGTGAGAAACTCCTTCTAATCATTGCTCTACAAATATTGTGGTTCTAAGGATATAAAAGTATCAGTGTATCTAATCGCCATAATTGTTCCAAGAGAGA
>JAVSBS010009179.1:0-21023 GCA_033124195.1 Coracias cyanogaster | reverse complement strand
GAATTAAGATAAACCTCCTTCACAGGCTTCATTCCAATGGCTTTCATGTACTTCTTGCAGTGTCAAAGCGTTTCAAAACACCGTTTTGTGGAAGATTTTCTTGTACCTGGAGAAAAAGAAAGGAGAATAAAAAGAATGATTTTAGGGAGTTAAAACACCTGAAGTGCACTTGATTCTTTCATAGGAAAAGATGTCAGAAATTGACAAAACACCCTAATGTCTCCCAGCTTGTAGGAAACATTTCTGGTATACAAAGTACATATCAGAAGCATGGCTAAATGTAACACTAGCCCCTGAGAAACAAGAGGCTCATACATCCACACGAACGTAATAATACACAGTGATTTTCAATCTTCTGAGAACAGCAATGGACTATTGGGCTTATTTCATGTTTATAAAAGCCTCATAATCTATGATTGCTGCAAGCAGAAGTGATTTATTGGAGTACTCTCACATATAAGAGATAAACCTATAATGTGCTGGCAGCTATTTTTTTCTAAAGGAGAGCATTAAAGGAAAGGCCAACAGCTTGCTTACTTTGTAGCCTCAGAAAGAAATGATTTGCAGCTCCACAATATCAGTTTTGATGAATAGTTGTGAAATTATAACCACTGTTGTACAATGAGATAAAGTTTCACCTCCATGAGGAAAATATAGATTACAAAAACTGATTGTAAACAATCGATGCTTTATATTCTTCTTCCCTAACTGAGCAATTTTTGAATTTATGCCAGTCCAACAATGCATTAATAATGTTTAGCCACTAGGTATTTGTGAAAGAAATTGGAAATTGTTTTTAATTTGTTAGTCTGGTGAAGCAATAACACATGGATTCAAGAATGAGGAAGAAGCAGTAATATGTGCTTGCTACTTTCATACATAAATATAGAAACACATATACAAGCGTGTGTTCTTTTGTGTATGTACACACTCTTCCACATAAAGATAAGTATAGGAATATAGACAAGGAACTATAATCAGTTGCTAAACAATAAGGAAGGAAAATAGCTCAAAAGCAGGAGAGTCTCCAATGAGTTATGAAGCTCATTTCCTAAGTATCACAGACATTTTAAACATTCCTTTTATACTTGTTATATAATTTGAATTAGACTTATTTTATGTTTTATATTGAGTTTTCTTCAGTCATTTCATCTGTAAAATACATTGTAAAACCACACAGCCTATTTGCTCTGTATAATCCATGGGATGAGGTCTACAAAGGAAATTTATTGTATATAAAGGAGTGAGCTGAATTTTAAAAGCATTGTCCTATTCACCAGAGGTTGTTCAATTTGATCTCAAAATCAGTGAAAGATTCACATGCTACAGGAATAAGTGAGTAATAAAGAAAAGGAAATCAGAAGAACTACAGATAACTACTCAAACACAACTCTCAGTTTTTCTAAACCTAAACACAAGAAGTGACGTGTTATGCTACTCAGATGAGAGCCACAAAAATTCTTCATGCAGAAACTTTAAAAATGCTTTGAGATGCCTTCTTTTAGTGTAAATAAGTCTGTGGCCTCACATGCATGAGTTCTTATTGCCAATTTAAATCCTCCCCTTGAAAAAGAAGGGGATACCATAGAGTTGTGGAGTATAGGTAATCCGGGGACTGAAAATAAACAAGGCATATCTGAGAGCCTAAAGTCCCCAAAGACAGTCTTTTTTGAAAGAATGTGGTGAGTATTAAAAAAAAAGCCAAGCAAGAGCCTGAGATAAGGTTTATATATTGGGATGTAGTACTTAAATAATCATTTATATGAAGCAGAAGAGTTATGTCCATGGAAAAATTAATCTACATTAAAGAAGCATGTCATCTGGTAACAAATACACTGTGTGGAAGCACTCAGTTCTCATTAGGCATGAGACAGATTTCACCAATGCCAAGGCTGGGCAAGTTTTGCTACCCTGTTAATAAGAAAAGGGAAAAAAACCGCCAATATTTTCTTTCTCTCTCTTTCCTTTTCATAAAGTTTGGGCCCATGCTAACCTCAGAAAATTCAACAAGGACAAATGCAACATCCTGCACATGAGTCAGAGCAATTCCAAGCACAAATACAGCCTGGGTGATGAGTGGATTCAGAACAGCCGTGTGGAGAAGGACTGGTGGATGAAAAAACAAATATGAGCCAGCAACATGTGCTTATAGCCCAGAAAACCAATCACATCCTGGGCTGCATCAAGGGAAGCATGGCCAGCAGGTCGAGGGAGGTAATTCTTCCCCTCTGCACCACTCTCCTAAAACTCCACCTGCAGCACTGTGCGAAGCTCTGGGGCTCCCAGCATAAGAAAAACATAGACCTGCTCAAACAGGTCCAGAGGAGGGACACAAAAATTACCAGAGGGATGTAACACCTTTCTTAGGAGGAAAGGCTGAGAGAGTTGGGCTTGTTCAGCCTGAGGCAGCCTTCCAGTACTTAAAGATGGCCTACAGGAAAGACAAAGAGGAACTCTTTATCAGGGACAATAATAATAGGACAAGGGGTAACAGTTTTAAACTGAAAAAGGGTAGATACAGATTAGGCACAAGGAAGGAATTCTTCACTGTGAGGGTGGTGAGGCAGTGGAACAGTTGCTTAGAGAAATTGTGTATGCCCCATACCTGGAAGTGCTCAAGGCTAGGTTGGGTGAGGCTTTGAGCAACTTGATCTTGTGGGAGGTGTCTGTGGCCATGGCAGGGTGGTGGAACTAGATGGTCGTTAAGATCCCTTCCAACCCAAACCACTCTATGATTCTGTCATTCTATTTCCAGCTTCTTACAGCTGGAGCTGTTCCACTTGATATGACTAATTGATTGTGACTAACTCTAGATTTGAGTGTACAACACCAGTACTGTGGCAAATTAGATCAGGACTGGAGAATCACCTCAAACTGAAATGTCCCATGTATGATCCAGTGGGTTATTCCATAGCATCTTAGTCTTTGATGTTTTGAAAGAAATTTGACTATTTTTTAATTCTCCTTGATTTTTGGAGCAAAAAAATCTAGTACATCTCAAATTCTTGGTATAATAATAACAATAATAATAACAATAATAATATATACACATGTACTGAAACCATCAGTTTAGTCCACAAAAGAATTTAGAGTTCTACCTAAAACAAAATCTCAATAAGGAAAACAGAAAGTTGAAATCATACATAACTTGATTAAAAGGTGAAAGCTAAATAATTTTAAGTCATTAAAGGTCTACTTTGTACATAAACCAAAAGAAAGTAACCCATTTTACTAATAAGTCTGATGAAGCAAAACATTAAACAGAAAAGCTGATAACTGAATGAAAAGTGGAGCATGACTGAATTACATGTTTTCTAAAGATGCCATTGGTTTTTTTGCTTCAGCCTTATTTGCTATTGGATGTCATTTGAATTTTTTGTAACTTTGTTTCTTACTGTAAAATGCACTGTTCTGTCATTTAATTTCAAAGCTTTTATGATTTCCGAATAAATTATTTTGAAATAATTTAAATCACAGGCAAGCTAAATAGAACATTTGTTAATTCTTTCTTGTTTTGTGCTCAAATTCTTTGACTGTATTTTTATCGAAGCACAAGATCATATACTATAAACAGACTATCCCTCACAGCCATCAGCTGCCCTTTTTTTTGGTCAGGAACCAAAAATAAGATTAATTATGTAATCTTCCAAAGAGAGATTTCCAGTTACACTTTAAATGAAATGTTCCCCCCTTAAAAGGATTTAACTCAGACTTAATGAGAAAGTTATTGTATGTTAATTAAAAACACACTGATTACTATGAATATTTATCGAAGTGTAACAGTAATTTGCATGAAGATAGATGTTGAACAACTGAATTTCAGTAAATATGTTCCTAATAATTATTTAACATTCACTAAATTATGCAACTAAATGATTTTTTGGCAAAGATATTGAGTATTTGTTATATATTATAGGCCCAATTGTATCATTATCTACACAGGTGCAATCCCATTTAATTAAAGGGGAAGTTGTCGCGTAACTGAGGGCAAGATGCAATCATATATACCAGCTGATTGCTAGGCATATTTAATGACATCGAACAGCAATTCTGAGATCTAAAGAAGCCATTGTATTCAATTCTTTCAAAAACCCATAGAAAACTTAGATGAATGATCCAGCCAGAGTCTTTCCTTTCTAATACATTAGGCAGCCTTCAACCAGTTCCACTCAGGATCCTCACTCTCTGGAGTTTCTTGCTGGCTCACATTTGTATCCTAGTTTTTTTAAGATTTGACAGCCTTTTTGGTTTTCCATATATCCTAGCTGTATGCTAGCACCAAGCCCTGATAAAAAGTATAAGGGAAAACCACCCGAACTCGGTTCTATTCTACCGTTGCTCTTGTGTGAAGGAGTCCGTGTGTCCAAAGCTAATTTATCTTACCTATGGAAATATTCAAAGCTTATTTTGGATATTAATAGTCTTCCCTCTTTAAGATGTAGTATAGATTAGTAAAAATACTATGTGTGGCATCCTTATTTTCACTTAGTCTAGCATTTGGCATCCTACTCAGCTAGAGGAGTTTTGAGACATTTTCTACAGTCTCTTGGGAGAAAGCAACAATCTTCAGGCTGTTGTCAGAACTGGCACTTTCTGTGCCTCTTGTTCAAGTCAGTCTAGCCAACTGTTCAGTAACTAAGTGTAAGGAAAGATTAAACATAAGAGACAACCTGTTTGTGTAGGTCAGTGATGACAATATTCATTTGGGACTGGAGAGCATCCTGGCCCCAAACTATTTTTGAAATTCCTCTAGTGTCCCTTAAATGTTTATTCAGTCCTTGAATCAATTATCAGAACAGAGATTCTCCATCCTTAGGCCTGCTTGTAAATAACAGGGAGAGGAAATGTCGCAGATTCTGTTCTAGGAATAGCTTAATTTAGAACAATTCAGGAGCTTGCTGCATACCATTGATACTAAAGGTCTCAAAGAGAATCAAGCTGGACAGAGAGAATGGAGCCTGCAGTTATGCCTTTTGCACTTATTCGTCAGTCCATTTCTATATTTACTTCTCATGCCACATCTTTTGAATCAGCAAAATGTCACAAAGTCTCTCCCTTACATGTGACAGTGAAGCATTGGAATGGGTATTGGGATTTGCATGCTTACTGCACATCCAGTGCACTTCAGCCAGAGGTGGGAAGGATACTGAAAGGGGAGACGTACTTCTAAAAGAAAAATCTGTCAGTCATGGTGCAATGGTCATCCATCTCATTCCTTTCTATCTGCCGGTACCACAAGATACGTGGAAATAGATGGTGTCTTTGAAATCTCAAGGTCTTTCTGAGAGCTATGGGAACACACAAGGTTCCTCTCCTTAGCTGGAAAGTCTATCAGGAATTTTCTTCTCCATGCACTGCCTAATTCTTCAAATTACTTATTCTTTTAAGAATAAAAATTTCAATACCATCATGCAATCTTGTTTTACTGTTTGTATGTCTCATGAAATCACCTTGTTTTCTGGCCTTATTCTTAGTCTAATTTTTAGAAAGCCGAATTGGAAAATGTAGGTGTGAGATGTTTTCTTAGTACACCACTGAATTGTGGACATGTATAGAAATGACCCTGTTATTTAAAAAAGCTAATGGCATTATCAACTGAATGGAAAGGAAAATAGAATTATGAAAAGGGTTGCATAAGAATATTACCTACATTTAATAAGCCTTCTAGAAGCTTAAGATTTAATTGTAATATCACCAATGTAGATGACCAATGCTAATATATCTGATGTATATTTAATGAGTGGGTTTTGTAAGCAATCAAAATCAGAAATCCTGAAGTTAACCAAATCTGAGGTAGAACTGCTTGGGAAAAATGAGTATATGAGGCAAATAAGACAGAGCAAAAAAGTATACTTAAAAGAGTATTTCTTTGGAGTGCTTTTATTTTTAATGCCAACACTAGGCTACTTTATCCTTCTTGATAGTAATAAAGGCATAGACAAAATGTTAAGTATAAACACAGATGAAAAGCTGAAGTAGGGCTTGTGTCCCGCTGTGCTTTGATGAAAGATTGTAATAATAAAGAATAGTAAACAGAAAATTATGTCAGTGGCTGACCATATTTAACTTTTACAAATAAAATGTTTAGTGATAAACTTGGCAAAAGTAACTGGTTTTTAATTAGATACTACCTGATCTGTCACTCAGCAGCTTTCATTAAAGTTACACAATGAATATGAGGAAGGTACAAGAAACTAGAAGCTCTGGCAGGCTCCTTGCTGTTGCCACCTCGAGTATATTTTGCTACACACCATATCCTAACCACAGACATCACTGCCTGCCTCTCACTCTTCAGATTTTACATCAATCTTAGCACTTTTTTTGACACAAAGCAAAACCTTTCAAGCAAAACTCTTGATTGTTCGCTTCCTAGCCCAGGAGATGAAAGGTGTCATAGTTCCTAGCCAAGAGATCCCGGAAGGGTTATTAGCTAATGTCCATCTCTCTTATAACCTCCAGCACTCCAAATCCTGCAAGTGTCAAACCTCTTCCAAATCAAGATCATGCAGCGTCTATAGTCCTCTTAAGAATATCCCTATTATTTATATACCCTAGAGTATATATGCTTTCAGCTATAACTTTTCTAAGCAGTCACGCAGGACAGGCTTCTGTTGCAGATGTTGTTTCAAGAGGGAATTATTACTGTCAGTAGTCCAGCAAGGCGTTGCTTCCTGCAGTCTCCAAGTGGGAATGCAGAGGGAAAACAGAAAAGAGGAAAGAAAGGTATCAGTCAAGAACAGAAGGGTTTTGAGCTGAGCTAACATCCTGCTTTTCCTACCCTCTTTTTCTTTTTGCTTAGGCTTCATAGACATAGCAGTGTCTTTGTACAATCCCTGCATGATGACTGGCAAAACTTCTCTTCTTGGAAGCAAGCAGTCTTCTCAGAGATAAATGAAGTCCTGATGTGAAGCAGTATGACCATATAGCTCCTGCAGTGGGGCTTAAGACGAGGTTAATGCTTCAAGCACCATTGCAGAGAAGGGCAAACACGGGGTCTTGATTTTCCTGGTTTTGGAGACATGCAACTTTACAAGTATTAACAGGTCTATTGGCTACCTACTAAACAGGTACAAATGCAGGGGTCTTTAAATGGCGTTGTGTATATTTTAAAGTATCCATCGGGTATGAGTGAATGGAGGGACTAAAGACTTCTAAGGACTTCTTAGCAACAGTTTTGCCACTTTAGCAGAACAGAGAAAAGGGAAAAAATAATGAAAAATTACTGAACTGGTGAATAAAGGAGAGACTTAAACCTATAGGTCCCATTTCCTTATTTTTCTCCCTCTCTTTTTTTAATCTTCTTGATTTATTAGAGATAAATAGATGGAATAGGGGAAAAATTTCTCTGTCAACATCAATTCTTACTTGTGTTTTTGTTCAGGAAAGAGCACTGAGCTTTGAATCCCAGTGGGGGGAATGTGATTCTCTAAGCAAGGTTTTTGTGTCAAGAGCTGACTCTCTCCCTCGTGTACTGGAGTCTACTGAAGAGAATCCAGACACATAAATCCTTTTATGGATTTGGCCTTAACCTTGTGAAGTTCTGCATCTTGTTTTTTTGTCAACTCCCGGACAACGAGGACATAATTAGATGTGTTTATTCTCTTAATATTTCCTTTCTCTCTAAAGTTTCTGTTCTAAGTCAGACTACTTTGGAGATCATTGTTTTATGCTGTCATTTCCTGGAAGAAAGAGTATAGGTACTTACCTGATACTGAATTTGCTGAGTTATCAAACTGGATAGAAAGATTACAAGTACTTAGCAATTTTTGTTGCTAGTCTGCAGAGATGAGACCAGCGATGGCTAGGGCAAGAGTGATGGTCCCAGAAGGTTGATGACCAGGTATCTAAGACTGATTGGAAAACCATTACTGCAGTCAAAAATGAGGCCAAAGGTGCAATTAACTCAGAAACTGCTGTAATTTGTATTTCATTATTAGTTGTAAATCAATACAAATAGTCTTGCCAGACACAGTCAATTGCTTTTTTAATAAAAGAAAATTAGTAATGAAAGAGGATGCAGTATGTGTAACAAAAATATATGTTAGAAAAACTTTTCACATTGTGTCTCACAAAAACTTAGCCTTAAAAGATTTACAGAAAAAAAAATAAAATAAAATATTTCCTTTACCTTTTCTGTACTTAGATAGTACAGAACTCCCATATCAAGTAACTGATGTGTGTACTGATTAGTATGGTTTAATTGTAACAAGATATTCCTTGTACACCTCAGACTTCGTAAAAATCTGGAGCAGAAAAGAGTCTGTACTGAGAACAGCAATTAATAAAAGACCTCAGAAGAGTTGGATCATTGCAGGTATCTCCCAACCTCATAAATTACACACTGAGAAAGAAGGAAAAAATAAAGTTAAGCAGTTGGAGAGACCATCCATTTAGACTCTGTTGGACTTCCTGGATCAGAACCTCAGTGCACCAGCGTCACAGGTCACTTTTTCTTATGCACTGTGATCAATCATTTTAGCCAAAAAGCTACTGGTAATCAACCAAGAAAATACTCATCACATCATATTTTATATTTCCATGTTTATTAAGTAGTGTTACACAAAGTATTTCTTCTCATAAAATACTGTGGTTTTATTCCTTTAAAATAACCTTTTAAAAATTAAATGAAATAAATACGCATTTTAGTTACTTGCCATTTAAAATCCTTTTGAAATCTATCTCCATTGCTACTGTAGAGTATTGTTTCAAAATGCTGCCCTGGCTGTGACATAGCCCAAGGCAGGACTGAGGTCAGAGCATCCCTCTCCTAAAGTGCCTGCACGTACAATTTGTATTACAGAGGGACAACTCTCCCATTGACTGGGAGGAACCTTGATATAGGCCTTGGATTAGCTGTCATGTATAACTACGAGAGAGCTCCAGGACAGGGAACACATAAGTACTATGGATGAAAAAAAAAGTTAGGGATGAGATAATGGAAGAGCCTGAGCAGTAAAGCAGGTCTGGGTGTTCTGTAAGGGGCCTGGCCAGTATTAAAGTGATTTAGAAGTGCTCCTTTGTCTTCAGAAATTACAGAAGACATTTTGTGTTCTTCTATCCCTTGAGGTATCCATGCATAGAGGTAATTAAAAACCATATTTGCCTTCTCTTTATCCTGTGACACCTTAATCATTCCAAGGGACATTTTTTTTTCTCTTTCAGTGTAGAAGGGATACATTACTGGGATGTTAAAATAAGTTTGTGAATACAGTGTTGATGTTCATAAACATTGAGAAACCACCCAGAGTTTGTTACTGCCATTGTGAAAGATGTCTCACTCTACTATCATCTTAGCTTTATGATATCATGTTTTGTGGGGGATGAGACTTTGTGCATATATTAAAAGAAACAAAGACAATCATTATTGAATCAGCATACCAAAAGGAAGAGTGGTTCTTTAATCATGCTCTATTCCATGAATACTGAGTAGAATACTACAGTAAAAAACCCAGATATTTTGACTGAGACATAGCAGAGCTTTAGTGCTCATAATACTCTACTTTTATGGGGTCATATTTCTGTCTAAGATATATTAGTAGATTGTGCCAAGATTTAGACTGCACAGCTGCAGGAACTTGAAAAGTTGCCTCTGGTGTATCAGATACAAAACACGCAACATTAAATTTTGTGAACTGTAACAGTTAGCTAAGTGTATGATGTCTCTTTAAGGAAAGAGATTCAAATCAGTGTTCATCTAGGGTCCATTGAAACAAATGTGTATTTTGCTTGTAAAATGACCAGAGGTCCGGGTCCTTACCAAAAAAAAATGACAAGTTAGATCATTTCATATCAGGTCCCAGCTGCTCCTTGAAGGAAGGCAGTGCCACGCAAAAGCTGACCTCTACCCAAAGGGAATTAACAGGATAGAAACCTATTAAGGTTATAGATATCAGCTGTTGATATCAATTCCATGCCACAGACTAAAAGGAATTATTAAGAAGGAAAGAAAAGAATTATGTAGAGTTTTAATGGGATATTCTAAAAAGCTCATTTAACTCAGCTTTGCATTTTGTAGTTTTATTACCATATCTGTTGATAGCTAATATGAGATTCCAACAGGCAGACATGTACTGTGATGTAGAATTTAAATGCCAATACACTTACTGTGCTTGTTTGCTTATCAGTTGAGACCACAGAGTTTAGAAATTATCTGGTTATATACACAGAACCACTTAGACTGGAAAAGATTATCAACACTACTAAGTCCACCACTAAACCATGTCCCTAAGCACCACATCTACACTTCTTCTAAATATTTCCAGGGATAGTGACTCAACCACTTCCCTGGGCAGCCTGTTCCAATGTTTCTTAACACTTTCAGTGAATAATTTTTTTCTAATATCCAATCTAAACCTCCCCTGGTGCAACCAGAGGCTGTTTCCTCTCGTCCTATCACTTTTTTCCTAGGAAAAAAAAATTCCACTATTTTAAGGTTTTACCAATAGCATACATCAATATATTTTCTAATGATGCCAGCTGTGTGCTTACATAGAACACAAAGGAAAGGAATTTTCATTTTCAGAAAACTGTACAGAGGGTAAGTAAGCAGGTCCCAGTGGTATTTGAGGACCACATCTTCTTAAAATTGTTTTAAAAGTAGGCACCTAGAATCTTGTAGAAAATCTGATATAGTTATTACTGATATTATGTGTTCCAATACCCAGGGCCAAATGTGTTCAATCTAGAGGGCTATATAATTTTGCTTTCCTAATGCAGGTTGTAGAACGTATTAATTCTGTTTGCCTAGGTTCACTTAGATGAAGCATTTCTCTTGCATCCACAGTACATAGAGGACATGAACATAAAGCATTTTGCTATCCACGGTTTTGCTGAATGTGATTCCCAAGAAATAACTGGAGCCAGAAAATCCTGAAAAGCAGAGTAAAAGCCTAAGAAACGGGACAAGATATAAAACAGCTGATCATTTAATACCAAGATACATTTAGGGGAATAATAAATTACTGGATCTACATGCAATTCCGTTCTCTGGAAAGTTTATGTTAAATTACTCAATAGAAGACATTATCTGGAAAACAGATAAGAGGTGAAGATTGCCTTGTCGTGCTGTTAGTTGAATGGATTGCAACTGTAACTGAAACTGAAGAATGTAGAAGACTACTTATAAATTCAAAAAGCAGTTAATATCATTTGGGAAGGGGCCAACACTAAGAGCATAGATCTTATGCAAAACTTGTAGCCGAGCAATGAAGTTAGATGAAAGTTTCAGCGGACTAGATAAACACAAAAAAAGGCAGAGTTTGTTTTGTAGCCAATGAGTGGCAGCACCTGGCTGCAGCTGTAGATGTCAAAAGAAAGTTCTAGAGACAGGAGCAATAGGAGTCATGAAGCTTGAGGTGACCCTTTAAGCAGGGTGCTGCTGGCAAGTGATCTGGAGAATCCTGAGGAAGGAATTGGCTTTGCTTCATCCATCCTGTCTGTAAGGAAATCAGACGGAACATAAATTGCTTGTAAATAAGAGGATCAATTTTTAAAGTTCTGATTCTTCAGTCCAATTCCATTTTTTCTACTACAAACAGTTCATACACCTTCAAAGTTTGGCTAACTATTCTGGGAAAAAGCAAATAAAATGGTTGAGAACATACTATACAATTGCAGTATGCTCCAGAGAGCAATGGTATCTCTGAATGTTGTAAATAATGCAGAAAGGACAGAAGATGCAGAGAGGAGGTAAATATTTAGTCTGAGATTGTCAAAGAAGCATGAGGGAATTAGAATCTGAAATCCTAATAAAATTCAACAGGAGTTGAAAACCTTAATTCCCTTAGGCTCCTGTGAAAATCCCTTTCGTAATTTCATATTAAGATAGAACACTAGTTCTACATAATATCAGTTTCACTAAGAAGACATCACTCTATTTTCCACACTTTTCGTATCTAACGGCTTGATTTTCAGCATTGTAAACATACCAAAGCCAAGTGGTCAGCAAGTCAATATCAAACTTGAAGTGTGGGGTTACTTTCTGGTACTGATTTATACAGGCAGTACCCATACAGTTTTTCATTTTGCTTTTGTTAACTAACAGCTATACTACTGTATTTAGACTATTCCCCTGGTGTTTCCTACTCAAGCACTTTAATTATGAGATAAGGACTTACTGTTTCCTGCTTTGATAGGAATTGCTCACCTCTCAAGTAAGTTGGAGTTAACTATGTATTCCTCTTTTTTCCCATTAAATAGACTTTATTAATTCCTTGGTTTAGTGCATTTCAGTGTGTTGGAAAAACTAAAATGAACTATACTGAACAAAACCAAAATTAAACTTTTTCAGTTATGTAGCATATCCATGATTTTTTCTATTCCTGAAACCTATTTAATTGTTTATTTTAGTATTTGCTGTATTTTCCTCTTTGAATCTTTAAATTTTCTAATTTATCAAGTAAGTATTTTTATTTGTTGTGTCAGTTGTTAGGAATTTTAAGAAATATCAATTCTTGTATAAAGGCGAACTAGGTCTTCCCTCCCACATTTACAGAATCATAGAATCAGAGAATGGTTTGAGTTGGAAGGGACCATAAAGATCGTCTAGTCCCAACCCCCCTGCCACGGGTAGGGACACCTCCTACCTGACCAGGTTGTTCAAGGCCCCATCCAACCTGGCCTTGAACACTTCCAGGGTTGGAGCATCCACAGTTTCCCTGGGCAACCTGTTCCAGTGACTCACCACTCTCACAATGAAGAACTTCTTCTTTACATCTAATCTAAATCTCCCTTTCTCCAGTTTAAAGCCATTAACCCTCATGCTATCACTACAAGTCCTTATAAAATGTCCCTCCCCAGCTTTCCTGTAGGCCCCCCTTCAGATACTACAGAAGGCCACAATGAGAAGTCCCCAGAGTCTTCTCTTCTCTTCTCCAGGCTGAACAACCCCAACTCTCTCAGCCTGTCCTCATAGTGAACATGTTCCAGCCTACTGATAATCTTCGTGGCCCTCCTCTGGGCCCACACCAACAGATCTATATTTGTTTTCATGTTAGTTTTCTGGGTTACATTGCTTAACAATGTGTATCAAGCTGGGAAAGTAGTAGTCTATACATATCTGGACCTGGTGTACAGGTGTGAGTACACACACGAAACATGTGGACAATAAAGTCCTCTGGCTCTTAGTTTCTGTCTGTATGTTTTTACACTTTGCTGCAAAGCAGAACCCAGTTCTATTAGACAATACTTTTGGGGATGCAACTGTGTACTAAATAGTTCTTCAGCTTACCAGCAGAAAAATGAAAGCAATATAGTGTAGTCCATTAATTTTACTAACACTGGTGCAGATCTTCATCTGATGTAAGTGGACATAGCTGCAAAGAGTTTATCTACCGGATTTACTCCTGCTGGGGATAAGGTCTCCTTTACTGACTTTTCAAAGTGTTTTCATATTTCAGGCCAAGATTTGCAGTACAGTTTGATTAATTTCTCTTACCCCATGTAGACCTTGCCCATCTTGTCTGCTGTGCAGATTATACTCATCCTGTATCTGAAGTGTAAGGTTACTATTGTATTTTATTTGCTGTATTCTGTAAAGCTTCTCACTGATTTTTAATCCATGGATCATTCTTATTCAGCATTACAAGTAGATATACAGGATCTTAACACAATAACTCCAAAAAAATGAACTGCTGTCAGCTGCAAGCTTTTCAGTTTAATAGCAAAATAATTCTATATTATTTATATTTCAAACAATGTTGAAAAACATCGGATTTTGTTGTGATGGAAAGCATGCTATTCTTTTTCATGTCATTTTGGGGACTACTGAGAATATTGAACAGTTACTGGATACATTCATACCATTTATTTTTCCTTTCCTCTTTCTCTTGGCTGTAATGAGCTAATCTACCTACACTAAGAACTGAATACAAAGTATGAGGAGGAAGGTCCGTGGAAAGAAAATGACCAATATTCATTGTTGATGTTTGTTAATTTGGAGTTGATTTAAATCTCTAACTTGAAAGTACCTCATAAAAAATGTTAAATTGAATGTTCTTGTGGCAGGTGCAGCCTCCCTAACAGAAAGCTGTAGAAAAGCAGGGTTTGCCAGAGACCTGACAAATACATGTTCTGTGCCTCACAGCCATTAGACAGCACCTCACAGCGATTACTGGGTGTCTCAGGGTTCAGGCCCTTAGCTCGTCTTTGTTTTGGGCTTGCTCACAACTAATTAGAATGACCACAGTGCACACTCAACTAGGGTGTAAATGGAGCCCTGCTGGAGAGCAAATTTTGAGTTGGTTCTCCTCAGAGCAAGCAAGCCTTGCAGTCAGACCCTCCCCTTGGATATACAGTACACTGTCCAAGGATACGTCTTCAGATTAAGCAAGCTTCACCCCTCACTTCGATGAGTGATACTTTTCTAGGTACCCTTATGTGGGAGATATTCCCTTTATGACTGAGTGTGCACACATTTTGGTTCGTCTTTATAGGAAGAATAATCCTTAAATCTTAGGAATTTGTGTGGTAGTAGTATATTTCCGACTTATAGTTTAATTTCATAAGGAGTGCTGAGTAATATTGGTTACAATAAATCTGCATTTTGGGTAGCTGCTGTTGTCTGTTTTGTGGGTGCCTCTGTGAAAGTGCTTCTCAGAAATAAACTGAAATGAAAAGGATCCTGGACAAGCAGGGCCTGCCTTGTGAAGAAGTATTTGATAAGCCCTTCCTAAATAGGCTCTGTGTGAAATCCAAGGCCAAAATTCCTCATCCATGGTGCCATGTAAGCACCTGAATTCGGTCTCTGAGTTCGGAACAGAGGGATGAGGGGGTTTGTATCAGGCTACATCAAGGATAGTCTAAAAAGGGTTCTTCAGGCCTTGTCACCAGAGGAGGCAATGGTACAGCTGGAGGTGACACACAATGGCAGCCTGTACCCATGTCAGTCCAAAAACATTCTCTAGTCTGAAATGGAGATGATCCAAAACTAAACATATTCACTTTAAGGAGTCCCAGGAAAATCACATTAATCTTTCCAAAACTGGTCCCAAAGGCATTTCTTTAAATCTTTAAATTTCTTTAAGCAGTATGGACAAGTATTTCGTCTGGCTTAAAAAACAGCCTGGAAAAAAGGTGGTAGAAAAATTCATGATGAAGGAAGATATGAACCACCAAAAGAAGTATGAATTAGCAGCTTCATTATAAAAACTCTTCCATTTCCTGTGCCAAGAAGGGGACAACAGGAGAATTTATGCCTAGTACAGATACCATTGAGTCTGTACCTGCAAGTGCCACAGAAACAGCAAAACTTCTTAGATTGTTCTTAAAAAAAGAAAAGAGAAATTCATTTAAACAGATAACATTCATTAAATATCCATAGAAATCCAAAACAAATGCATTGCCTAATCAAGATGAAAGAACAAGAATACTTCTGATGTTTTAATCTGAAAAAATAAACAGTTCAGTATATTGATAGGGCTTAATTATGTCCGTCCTTACTTAAATGAATTTCTATATTAAAATCATCGATATTAAATTATGCTAAAGTAAAATATTCTTTATCATTATTTAACATTTCTTTTATGCTTGTGAAACTTTTGTGAGGTTAGTACATAAATTCACATCAAGCATTTTAATACAAAGGATGTTGACTTAAACTCATCATCTGCTTAATCAACAGTTTTAGTTTATTATCAGAAAGCATCAGTAACCTTGATTCACTTTATCTTAATTTATGCTTTCATCAAATAGAAAGAGAACTAAATAATAAGTGTTCGCATTAGAAATGCATTGCAAAACATACACCAGGAAAAGAATTCAACAACACTGGGCAGCAAATATTATCTTCATACAACTAAACGCTGATAACAGTAACACAGGGAATATTTACTCCATCTCAAAATAGGACTATAGTTGTACCTACAGTACCACCAGGTTACATTTGGCTACCAAAGTCAGTACTATCATCCTGAGGCATCTTTTCTTGAAGATATCCTTCCCAGATTCTTCCCTGACTCCTTGTATATACTGACTATGACAGGTCTATATGTCACAGGCATCTCATATTTATATTGGCATGTCTGAAAAAAACACTCCTGTGCCAGCAGCAGCCAGGTGCTGAATGCAGAAAATGAAGGCTCCCCTACTATGGGGTTTGCTAGGGGTTTTTCGTAGCTTCACAGTTCTGAAAGCTTTGAAATGGGAGAACTGCAGCAAGCATTCACATAACTTCTTGGAGATGTCTTCTTCACAGTTAAAAACAACCAACTTACTCGATGAACTGTGAGAAATGTGAGCTTTTTTTCCCCACATACTCATGCACAAGAGAAACACAGTGGACCACTAGTTTATATGATAACTTGTTTGTCTAGTTTAAACTCACTATTAATTCAAATGAAATACTGAACATAACACAAACCCAAACGACGTCATGACAGAAGACCACACTGGCTTTCTGCTTTCTCTTGGCCACAGGGAGCAAATACTGGGGAATATGTTGCAGTTGAGGTCTCAGCCACTTCACATGTTTTGAAAGCCAGTTCTCATAAATGTGGTCAAAGAAACATGCACTTCAAACAAAGCATTAAAAACTTATATATTCACTGCATCCTCAGAGTAATCCATAATCATTAGTGCATCATGGAACCAGGTGGTAATTATTTCCAAGGAAACTGTTTAAATAAATATATGGAGAAAGGGTGTGTTTTTCCAAAAGCATCAGATACTAATCAAAGTTGGACATTGCCTAGAACTCATTACTTTTTTTTGTGGCATTCTTTTTTTGGCTACAATTCTTTATCACATATTAAGTGTCTTTAGTTTTGTCTGTTGTACTTTTTTCTGCTTCCTTTTTCCCTACTGTATTTGCATTTTCCTTTATCAGATTCCATGATGAAAAGCAAAGAGTTATTTACTACCAAAAAAAAAATTAAAAATCATTAATATAATTACAGAAAAGGGTATAAATTCATGGAAGGATTAAACTAAATAAGGTAGATGTACCAAATTTCAAAGTAGGAAGAAAGAGCAGACCTTGTGCCAGACTCAAGGAAGTTAGACGGGTAGGTTGTTTGTAAAGAGTGTGATATTTGCTTTGAGTAAAATCCATTTGCAGACAGAGAAACATAACATAGCCCTAATGTTTTCAGCCAGAAGTGTGTTTCTCAAGGTTTGCTTCATATAACTGCTTTTTCGGGACCATAGATTTTCCTGCCCATATAAGCCAAAGTAGATTCTATGTAATACAAATTAATACTGCCATTGCATGGAGATAAATAAGATGCTTTCATGACCCTTCCACAAAGACTACTTTATGATTTTTAAAGGGCAAAAGCCAAATGAAGAATTCAGCCAAAAATAAGCAGTAGATTTCAATTTACCCATGTCCAAGCCTTACAAAATCACAGCCAAGGGTTAGAAGAAACAAATGGAAACAAACATGTATGCTGAAAATTTGGATGTCCAGCTCTTTTAGAAGCAAGATGCTTCTGTTTTGAAGTTAAACTCAAATGAGAACACTGATTATCTTCTGCTGTGAAATAAGTTGCATGTTCTCCTCATGCTTCTAATATTTCCATATTGTGGCCTTTGCCTTTACCATACCTTTTGCATTCTTGGGTAGTGAACTCCATGGCTATGAACAGATTATTAACCTTTTTGTGTCTTTCCCAGAATAACAACATGAGATCTTGGTTTTTGTTTGTTGATGAATGTGTTTTTCTCCACGTTATCATCTTTTTGCACTGAGAACATTTTCAGTAAAAATCTTGTTTAGGAACCACATGAAACTGACACAAAGCATCTGCATCCCCAGATTTATTTGTCTTTTTGTAAAGTGAGTTTCTATTACCATGTGTACCCTTTTAAAAGCTGCTGAAATATAAAAGCTTTTACCATTTGGTGAGTAGCTATTTTGCATTACTACTTTATGGAGTCATATCATAATCTGTCAAACTCCCCTTATAATTATTAGTGAATCCTAAATGACAGAGTTCATTCCTTGACACCTTGTATGACAGTGAAAAATAAGATTTTTTTTAATGTAAGTTGCTTGCAATATAGACTGATTGATGTACTAATTGACTTTTACTATAATTTAAGTTTATTTTTTTATTGCTTTTAGATTGTTAGCTGACATTCATTTTTCTACTAGAACACAGTAGATATTGTTTTTGTAAAGAAAAATGTGTTTTAATTGTACTATACTAGTGAGATATCTGGATTTTCCATTTGAACAACCTGTGTACCTAAGGTGATTTTTTTTTCCGCAGGTTTTGTCTCCAGTAAAGATCAAATTGTATTATAACCTGGTATGTGAGTAACAAAGTATATTCTCATTATATAGGTAAAGTAATTAGTATAGACCAGATTTTACACATTCTGCTGAAAGCCCAGTCTAACCTGGACTAGCATTATTCACATATCAGGAGCATTTACCTTCCAACTATTTCAGGTCAGTCAATTATGTATGTGTTAAGATGGTTTATTGTCCTTCAGATCACATGATCAGGTTGCTTAGGTTCAGTGACTACAGAATTGAGTTTAAGTAACATCAAGGATCTGCTCTAGGCCAAGAAACAGAAAAAAATTCTAAGCCAAGTTTGGATCAGTCCTCTGTAGGCACATGCAGGAGAGAAAGAGACTTGTAGCATAACTTAGGAACACAGTCTCAGCTTTACATCTACATTTCTAGACTTTGTAATGCTGATGTCAAGCACTGGCTGCATTTTATTAAAGTCAACTTAATAGTTGTGATTTATGCGTATATACTATGTCAAGTGATCTAGCTCATACATTCAAATTCCTAAAATACTGAGGTTTTTGTGACTTACTAAATTTCAGGTTACACTACTGACCATTGCCTGGACTCTATTCAACTTCTTCATCAACAAAAACATCCATTTCCTTGACACCATCAATAAAATTACTCTATTTCATTTAAAGAATGTTTTATTCTATAGTGTATACAAATATTACATCATCTTTATTTTTAAGCATCTAGTTTACAGTAATGTTATTACCTGTAAGTTTCATACTGACAGTGCCGACAGCACTGAAAATTGTCCTCTCTTTATGCACGCAGGCAAACAACATTAATTTTCTCATACTGCAGGCCAATTTTAGTGCTGTACAGATAGGCACCATGATCTGTATCACACATACATACATGTCTATGTGTCTGCCACAGTAAATTACAGTGATCACCATTGTCTGATATAAGTAGTTCTCATTCCATAGCTCTGCTACAGCTGCTTTTCAACTTTGCTTAGGAACCTAGTTTGTCCTTATTATTGACTGAGGAGATGGATACAGGTTTATTTTTCCCCAAAATTAACTGGGGAGTAAAAAATGACCTGCTGGAACTTGCACAAATGTGGCAGAGGTGGGAGTAGGACTCTTGTTCTTTTGGACAACATGTAGTTTTCACATATGATTTCACAACTTGCAGAGGATTTAAATGTGACAAATGAAAAAAATGCACATGTAACTTCCAAGCTTGCCAAGTAAAAAAAAAAACAAAAACCATGCAACTTCTCTCTTTAGCTTTTTAATATGGAACCAAGAAACATGCATCCCAACCTGGGGATGTTTATCTTGTTATGCAGTTTTCTAAGCACTAACATTCAAAGTTTTTAAAATGGAGAAAGAGTCAAGGAATTGATGGGGCAAAGTACTTTTTAGTGATGCTAAATGTACAGTCACTTTAAGAAGCAGTTTACATTGACAAAGAACTTAGATGCTCAGAACTAGACATTTTATCTTCTTTTATCTTCTGCCTGGGAAAGCAGCAGGCAAGGGTGAGTCACTAAGGAAGTGGTGAAAACTAGTTATGATAAAATTATCAGTAAAATTTCTCAAAATTTCAGCGAAGTAAGGGACTAGAAGAAAACTCAGAACAAGCTGAAAGCCTGGCTGCAATGTCTACTGAGGTATTATATGTCTTTCAATGACAAAGTCTTCTGTAGTGTCACATTAAGCAGAAGAAAAGATATGACTAGGGGAAACTACAGGAGAAGTAGAACAAAGATATGAACAATTTTTTCATTAAAATGAATTCATAACAAACACAAAGATTTGCAAAGGCTGTGCAGAACAAAAGATAGAAATATGTCTGGCAAGTCTCAAATATCTGCTACAACAGCCATGCCATCATATGGCTAGTAAAACAGGGAGAAACTTGCTAAAAGAGTCAATCCACTGAAGTGTTTTAAGAGGGAAAATATGACTGTAGTTTCTTAAGTATTCCTGTTGGGAAGAGATATACACAGAAGTCATTTCTCTAATAATATTATTAATAATTCCTTTAAATCTCATTATTAAGTATCCACACATTTAACTTCTTTATGGCACTCAAGATGTTTTACCAGCCTTATAAGCTCAAAAGGGATGGAGACCTCCCATTGTGGTTGAGTTCAGTGGGCTGTCTTTCAAGAAGACTTTTTACATTATGGTGAAGTAACTAGGATAAATCAACCTTTTAATTTGACTGATTAATCAATGAGTTGGGGTCACTTTTAAAACTGTGCAGACTAGAAGCATCAGAAGGATTAAAATGAAAGCCAGAAATGCTGAATAGCAGGATAGGAGTATAATCTGAGTGAAGCTGCGATTGATGATGACTTTCTAGGACCAAGTAAGGATATCTGAACAGAAAGAAAAGATTATCTGCCTTTGGGGAACAAGGATGAGAGAATAGTACCGGAGGCCAGAGGGGACACAAATAGAGAAAATTCTAAGGAAAGAATGTTACATCTAAGACTGGAAATCTCCAAGGCAAAAGGGTAAGGTATAGGTAAGTGAAGAAATGAGTCAATAGGAATGATAAATCTTGTCTCTTCAGATATTACAGACTACATAAATGTCTCTTGTTTAGATGAGGTGTTGAGGGATATGGTTTAGGGGAGTACTTTGTAGAGTAGGGTTGATGGTTGGACTCAATGATCCCAAGGGTCTTTTCCAACCTGAATGATTCTATGATTCTACGATTCTCTCTTCTACTCAAATAAATAGAAAATTATCCATTGGTTTCAGTGAGGAGATAAGTTCAGCTGTAAAGATGTGGATTCTCAGTAAAGTGTCAAGCT